>JANKHO010000477.1:0-22167 GCA_027627235.1 Agrocybe chaxingu | reverse complement strand
GAGAGATATGGACTCGTATATGCCATGCGCAAGCAGTGGCCCACACCAGCAAGTTGACCAGTCCCACCACTATCCATTATCCATTATCGCATTGCTGCACGTTTCTTGAGGCCGTCATGAAAGGAAATGAGAAGCAGAAATCAAACGTATTCCATGGCAGACTTGGCTCGTACTTGGCTCAAAAGGTTCCCGCGTTACTCCCGAGGCTCTTTTCTGTCCAACGCCGACGACGTCTTCCGAGACTTGCCCAGCACGTTGTCAGAGCGCCGTCTTGAAAGTATGATCATTTGGTAAGTCGTCTGTGATGCCTGTGGACGCTCTGGGAAGGAGATAGATATCAGGTTACAGGTACGTATGCGCTGACCTGTGACGTCTTCGTCGACATTGCTGATGCTCTTCTGATAAAACAGTCTCAACATTTAGTGGAGCACAAGCATCAGTCTTTCTATTGGAATCTACCTGGGACTTCCCTACTGTGAAGCTTTTTGCGTTTCATGAAGCGCTGCTACTCTAGACGCTACGTTTTCGGGACCAGGAGATACGCATTATCAACCATTTATCTGCTTGTGGTAGCCTTATGGTCGTCGTGCCATCCCAGGATATAGCCTCCAGGAATGGAGAAGTGCGTTCCGATCCCTTTGATATCGTCATTTTTCCGTGTCTCTTCCCTCGACGTCGTTCGAGTAAACCTATGGGTCTATTCGGCGCCTACTCAAACCAAAGGAGGAAGACCACTACCCAATGACACCTTCCCCGATTCCTCAGGTCCCGTCAATGCAGATCAGCTCGCAAAGTTGATCCGCTGTCCGTGAATTGGGTGTTGGAAATGGAACTGAAGTGTTTCGCGCACAGTTGGATAATCTCAGCCAGCGAGGATTGGCACAGCGCACTATTGATGTCAGTGACAGGCGGCGGATCAGTTGTTCTCCGCAAATTTTATTTCCTTTTTGCTGAAACTCGCGCTTGCAGATCGGCAGCAAGGCCGCTTTCTCTTTGAGTCAAGCAGCGGCTCCTTGAGTCGCCTTCCTAGAGTCCAAATGGCGCCCGGTTCCAACGGAGGCCTCATTGAAGTCCCGGAGCAACTTTTTTGGGAGAATCATAAACTGATATTCGACGGACGCAGACGGCTCGAGATATTCAGGTACCACGGGATGGACAGTTGAACAGCTCTCCGTTTACCGAGGTACGAGTGCAACTTACATTCCGCCCGCACCCCATCTAGTAACCGCGACGATGTCATTCCGCCAGGCCGTCTGTTACAGCGGCACCGGATTCCGCTTCCGGCGTTTCGGAAACTCCCTAACAGATGACGATCAGGACAGCCAAGATGATTCCTACCTCAGTTTAATCCACTTTCCCCAGGAAATGGCCCTGACCGAGGATGCGAGAGATCGTTTTCCTCGAGGATTTCGTGGACTAATAATGTTGTCTTTAGTTCGATAGTGGACGCTGCTATGTTCAATTGACAGCACGTGCGACCGGCGCAGTTTCAAGTTCTCCGGCTCGTGCGTTTCGGTTTCGTCAACGTTAAGGCTGTTGCACGCCGCACTCTGCAGCCCAACTCTCTGGCAATGTGATCAAAGAGCATCATCCTGATTCACCAGAATACGGCCATGCGAAGCCAAGAATAGTTCCCGAAAACGTCTTGCCGTGCGTAATGAACGACTTTCTACACATCTGGTCAAGCTCTGTCCAGTTGATGTAACGGCTTTCACGATCTACAGATCTTGTGGGCGTGCCACAGCAAGGACGTCTGGCTCTCCCTCCCTAACATATGATCTGATTCGGGTCGGGTTGTATCCGGGGAAAGGCCACTGTCTGCACAGGACTCGATATTGGTATATATTGCCTTGAAAATCTGTGAGACGAATCATCTTCCCTCCGTCGTTCATAACTCACATCCCAGCGTCTTTTATTCAACTATCACCCGACCATTCGAAATGGACTCCCCAGAAGGCCTCCGACTTCGCTTGATGACCCTGTTGTCGCTTTACGACTTGCTTCCGTACTCGATTTCCAACCCGCCGAATGGATCTCCGCCGCTTACGCTCGAGCAAGCGATCGGTCCTGACGCTGTACGGCGTTGCCTTGAGGCAATTGCAAATCAGAGGCCCGAGACGTTGCCCGCTACTTTGGCAGCAATATTGGTGCGGTATTTTCTCGATTTTTCCTAAATATTTGACTGACACGCACTGCGCACAGGGGAACTCCTCGCGATCCAACAATCGAGGATCCTCCAAGTCCACCCCCCGAGGCTACTACAGCGCCGGCACTTCATACCCAGCCAATTATTCCGCCTAGAAATATGGTTATCCGACCTGTGTGCTGAGCTGTGGCAGAGTTGACTGTTTGCATGATTTTTATCTTTCTTGTGAGTCAACCTTTCCTTTACCACCGACGGAAAAGAATAACTCGATTGCGGAGCACAGTTATTTATTTCGTCACTTTGGTAGACATCATCTAATCTCAATCGGACAAGGCACGGAGAGGAGACGAACGGAGGAGCTCGACAGGCTGTGCTTAGAGGACCATTTACATAGATTGCCTCCTGATTGGCGGAACTCTCCCAACGGGTTTGACGGCTTGAGTAACCAGCGTTCTTGATGGGCGAACATGATAGACCTACACTAATCAGCGTTTTGTATAATTGTTGCAAGTATTTTCGTCTCGTCTCGATGACTCGGGATTCCTTGATTTGGAAGACATTTTTTTGAGACTAGGAAGTTGGCCCCACTTAAGACAATTATTGAAACGATTTCCTTGTCCCTTCCCAGCATTGACTCGGAGATAAATCAATAAAGTCTGGCCTCATAGTGATAGGGGCTAAGGCGTCGCGTCGCGACGCGACTTCGGGTCATCACGTGAAGACAATGTCTCGCCCAACCATCTCTCCTAAACCCTTACATACCTTCCCAAAACACGAGGTCTAGACACCTCTCCGCCTTCAGTCCTTTCCTTGAAGATTTTGCAAGACAGGAGATATCTACACCACCGAACCCCAACACCAGCGGCACCGCCATCGGAAAGAACCGAGTCAGAGAACGTCCTTAATTAGTGGTACTAATTAGGACCTGGGCGCTACCCCTCGCAAAGCACACGGCCACCACCTTTCTTCGAGGCAGAGTGATGTCTCGAGCGATGCACTCCGATTCTGAATCGCTAAGCCCGGGAAAACCAACATACAAACGACAGAAGATTGGCTCCAGTGCGTACTCAATCGTCTTGGACGCGTTCAGTCCGCATGTGTACTGAGCGCCTCCCCAAGATCATGCCAGTTTCATCGATGAGGACGTCACGATGGTTGATGTTGAACCCCAAGACACCTACGAACCGAATAAGAACGCGCATCTGAAAGGACGGAGGCGATTCAACGCAGATCTCGCCGATATCGAGCAAGCGGCCAAGGCGGGCCTCGTGTTGAACGGTCTGCAAGTGAAAAGTATGTTTTTGGCGCTTGTCTCGATATCAGTCCCTTACATCCTGGATAGAGGTGCGAGCTGGTGACGACGAAGGATCGATTGAGGTGGTCCTGGAGAAGACTTCGTCCGAACATGTGCTTTCGGTCAATCTGCTGATTTCGGGTGCGTCACCATTGTCGCGAATTTTCTCGACACTGACTCTCTACAGACACATCTGAATACCCTGGAAGCCATTCGGTATTCTGCTACTCCCCCGATGGTGACCTCTCTGCCAAACTGCAACGGATTGTCGATGAGATCGCAGAGGAGCCGCCCAGGTCGATAGGGGCAACCGTGAAGGCCTTGGTGGCGTCAGTGGCTCGAGTGGTCTTTTCAATGACGCAGAAAGTTCAGGTCCGAGTAGATGTTAGCGACGAGGAATCAGAAGGTAGCGACGACTACGATGCTTTTGAAGACTACGACGACATTGTCACGGCGCCAATGGAGGCAGACTCGGTCATGGCGAAGCTCCAGCAGTAAGCTCTCTTCCTCTCTTCAACCCCATCTAACGTGTCTCTAGAGATTTCGTCGACATAGTTGCAACCGAGTACAAGCCTGGATTCATTCGGCTCAATGGAAACGATTTCGTTCTATCTATTTCGCTCCCCGTTGTCGAACTGGCAAATTCCATCCCCCCTCGTGCTTTGATGGCCTGGGACCGCCGCTTGTTGTCATGTTCCCAGTATCTCACTCTCCTGATATCGGGATTCCGCGGGTTGTACCCCGTGTTGGAGAGTGATGGGTTCTATACAGCGTCTGCACAGCGTTTGGCAACGACCTTGACTTTCAAAGTTGGCCTGAGCGAGAAATACAAGCCCGGAAAAGATCAGGTGCAAGAAGTCGTCCGAAAGCATGGGCTTATCATCCAAGATGCCGAAGACGAACTGCGCATCCAAGCTGAACTGGAAGCGGCCCAGAAAGCCAAATACTACGACTGGGAGGATGATTTTACTGAGGACGAACCAATGGCCGAGGTTGTTGAAGAAGTTGAAGTGGCCGACCCTGGCAGATTTGACAGATTCAGCATGAGTAGCTCACTTGAGTCGTTGATGGACGCGTCTTTCCTCAAATTGGTCCAACTCAGACGAAAATTCGGGCTAGGTTGGGCCGGCGCTGAGCTCCTTCATGCAGAAATCGAGAAGTCGCAGATGAAAGACCAAGATGTCTTGTTCTGGCGACACAAGGTGGGCATCAATGCTTTAGAATAGATGAAACGTCCTTATGTACTTCGAAAACAGGAGATAACCAACGCTGACGGAGAAGAGAGAGAGCTTTCCAGGACAACGAACCTCCCTCATGACCCTCTTATCGGGTTGGGAGTTGACCAACCCTTCAACTTACCACTGACGGCCTTCTGTTACCTAGTCCGTCGCCTTTCTGTAAGCCTTTTGACTCCGCTCCATTTTCGTCGTTCATCTCAGCGGCTCTTGTGTCCAGCTCTGCCCTCGTTATTGCATCGTCTGCCATAACAAACTCCAAACCGACTATGAGGCCTTAAAGCCTTACGTCTGCGATTCGAAGTTATGCTCTTACCAATACTATACCTTAAACCGAGGTCCTTCGCTCGAGGTAGACCGCTCTCCATTTCTATTCGTGTGGTTTCTCTAATCCTTGTTTCAGTACGAGATCATTCACAACCCGCAGACCGTTGATCTTCTTGTCTCATTGGCGTTTTGCTCGGCATCTGATGGGTCGATGGAGGATCCGTTCCCTGTCGGCTTGGGTTTGCGCGTTCCTGTACCCTCAGCCAGCGCTGGTCAGTACTCTGCTCCTACGGGTGTTGGTCACCAAAATCCACAACCAGTCGAATCCCCGAGGGTGATAACGCCAGGGACAGATGGTCTGTGCGACTTTGATGAGCTGTTGGCCCCGCAGGTTAGTGCTCTTCAGTCAGGTTCCACGACCCCGCTCAAGATGCCTATAGATGAGAAATGTCATAGCCAAACTTATAAACATGCTGCCATCCGTGAGTGTTTTGGATTTGGGGTCGTATTATCGTAGCTCAGACGAGAATAGATTGATGATATGAAGAAGCACTTAGAACGGAAGGTCAAGGCAGGGAAGTCAAAGCCGAAGCTCAAAGACATAGACTCCAACATTCTTCCTGCAGCCTGGTCTATCCTTCGATGGTATGCCTTTGACACAATAAAAAGGCCCGATTGCTGGTTCATTTATCATTTATCATCGCGCAGGTGTGTCGCGTCTTGTACGGCTCATATCGAAGCGATCACCTCAAGCGAAGATATGATCAAAAACTTGGGTTCGTCTTTCGTATATTTACGTCCTAAATCCACGTCGTTGCTAATCGCAACTATAGACCCCACCTGGAGACAATTCAGGATGACAGTCGGGGCGCCAGATGCGGAAGCAAGGTTTATGGGCGCACTTGAGCAGGCGAAGACGGAAAACGCCAACGCGCAAAAGTACCCCGTGATCTATGTAAGTGTCATTTCGACGTAAATGATTCAACACCCTAATCCTAGCTAGGCGTTCCATGGTTCCCCGCTGAAGAACTGGCACTCGGTATGTATAGTGCACGATGATCCATGTCCCGCACACGACTCAAGAAAGACGCTCAGATTATTCGTCACGGTCTTTGGTATAAAACAACGGCCCATGGAAGAGCATACGGAGATGGCAGGACACCTTTCTTCGATGTTGGGGCGTTCATTAATCCACATATTATTCTTCAGGCGTTTACCTCGCAAAAGATGCGCAGACCTCGATGAGCTATTACGCTCAGTCTGCGCGTTCGGCGTGGCAAAAGAGCCAATCTGGTCCCACAAATTGCATGGCTCTAGCCGAGGTGGTCAACCTGCCCAATAAGTTCGTAAGCAGCAATCCTCATTATGTGATCAAAGATACCCACTGGATCATGTGGTGAGCCTGTAGCAGCTTCTGTTTCTTTTCTTCCCCTCTCAATATCCATTTAGTCGATATCTTTTAGTGAAAGGAATTGCCGATGCCGAGGCCACAGCGACTCACGAGGCGTCGACTACAAATAACCAAGTGCAAACACCGTTTGTGAAGCTCGACCCTCATCACAAAACTGCAGTTAGTGGGAAGGCGATCGAGATTCCTGATCCAGCTTTCAAAGTCGAGTCTCTTCTTGCAGCCCGAAATGCCGATTACGTTCATGAAGACCCTGATAAGGAGGATTTGGAGATTTTCTCTCTCGACCAATCCAAATCTAGCAAGGCTCAAGCCGCTCAGGAGCCCGATCATTATGGTCTAGATGACGATGACGACTTTCGCGTTCCGGCGACATCTTCCAAACCAAAGCAGGTTGCTGTTACGAAACCGAATGACGACTGGAAGCACGACGAGAAGTACGTTACGGAGACACTTGAGAACCTGATGCTTCCTCCCTTCCAGTCTTCTCCGTCGGCGAGCATGGCGATTCAGCGGGAGCTCAAGTCCATGCTCAAGGAACAGGAAATGGCCCCCAGCCTAAGAGATTTGGGTTGGTACATGCCGCCTGCCCTCATCGGGGACAACCTCTATCAGTGGATTGTCGAGATGCATTCTCTGGATCCTGCTCTTCCCATTGCAAAGGACTTGAAAATCAAGTAAGTGGCAGACTCCCTATTTTCCATGGGCAGCTCACTCATTTCTCCAATAGGAAGATCAATTCGATTATTTTCGAGATTAGATTCCCTCCCACCTTCCCAAATTCTCCTCCATTTTTTCGCATCATCACACCAAGGTTCCTTCCTTTCATCCATGGAGGAGGTGGACATGTAACTGGCGGTATGGAAGAACAGTCACAGTGTACTCCTCGCTTACCATGCTTCTCATAGGTGGATCTATTTGTATGGACCTCTTGACCACCGATGGTAAGCCAAAATAAGTTCCGTATGAGACCGAAGTCATTGATGTAGTTGCCGACAGGGTGGCTCCCTAGCTACAGGTGATCAGCATAATTACACCTTGGATTGTGGCTCACTCTCCTGTTATGCAGCATCTCTGCGATTCTTATGCAAATTCGGCTCGCTATCTCAAACCTAGAACCTAGACCCGCTCGTCTCGCTCCTAATTGGAATACGTGGGCTCTATTTGCTCCCATCTCAAAAAGTGAACTTATAATTTTCTATCATCAGTCCTTACGGTATCGAGGAATCTCTGGTAGGCTACAAGCGTGCCGCGGCTACTCATAACTGGACCGTAAGTCGTCTTCACTATGGGCCCGGCACATATTCAGTTATGTCAACAGCTCCCACCTGGGTTGGACCGTCTTGTTCGCTGAAGTTTCTCCGTATAGATAGTTTCTCTTGATGCAATGTATACACTGGAACCAATGACACATGCACGAGTAGGCCCCAGGAAGGGCGCCTATCAGCGGACCGGACGGACCGGAAGCGATGCACGAGACCAAACACGCGCACAGACCACACCACTTACAAGGCAGTCTTCGGCAGTCTTTGACTTCCACGGTCTGATTTCAACGTCCACCCTCGACATTTACCGCAACCGCCTGTTACGTCTTGTCTTACGATGGTATGTATACAATAACTATCGGACAAATGCTAGTTCTACCCGATTCATTAGGCCTCCGCTGGATCTGGCACATCAACATCGAAACCTGATGTTAGCAGCTTGCCTCCCGAAACCGTCGAATTTGCTCATCGTATGTTCGATGCCGTGCGGTCGGGCGATACAAGCCTCGTTTTAAGTGCGGTTGATGCAGGTCTTCCGCCAAACCTCACAAATGAGAAAGGTTGGACCCACCCGATTGAGGTTTTGGGCGATGACGTACAAAGACAGGGATTTAGGCAATACCCTATTGATGCTCGCGGCCTATGCAGGGCATATAGAACTCACAAAGGGTCTACTTGATCGAGGTGGTGACCCTAACAGAATCAACGACCTTGGACAATCAATGATAGCAGGAGCCGTCTTCAAAGCTCACAATGACATTGTCCACGCCCTCATGACAAAAGGAGCAGATCCTCGCCTAGGCACTCCAAATGCGATTCAGACAGCACATATGTTTGGCCGCAAGGACTTGATGGAGGTCTTGGGCGCCCGTGACGAAGATTTGAAAGACGTTCCTGGCCCTTTCCCCGTCCCAGGATCGTAAACGCCGCACTTACTTAAGCGTGTCGGAGTTTTCAAGGTTCGTGAATTCACTCTCGTCCACTACTAGGGATATCGGTCTTATCCTCCAGGTGTAGCCCGTATCATGAAGTTCGTTATTTTCATTTTCTGTCCAATACACAGGAGCCTTTGGGCGCCAGGCAAGCTCCGCGAGCGAGCCATGCCGGTCCGATTCAGTCTTGTCTTCTCAAGAGAAACTAAATGATATCTCCTCTGAGATGTATACGAATCAGCGCTGTCGGTGTCAAGCATCGGTGATAAAGTACATGGGCGCCCTAATGTGTTATCCGCCTCTAAGGTGCCGTTCACGAACTTGTCATTCTCCGAGGTGCGAAGGGCCTCGTCCGTCAGCAGCATCTCACAGTCTTCCTAGCACTACCCTAGAGCATACTTGTGGGTCCTTGTGAGACGTTCTTTACTGAAAATGGCGAGAAGTTGTCTTACGAATAACACTCGACAACGACGTTCCAACTGATGTCGAGGTGCACCATGTGTGTTTCCTTGGGCCACCAAATCGACGCCGTATGTGACCACCACCATCAAGACGTCTTTTCTCAAGCAACACATTATGGGCGTCGGCGTAGTATTGTGGAGATCATTGCCCCTTACGAACGTTATGTACAACTTCTTCTGAACAGAACGGGCTAAATTGTCGGAAAAAGGTCGATTGGTGGAGATGAGGCTGCTTTAAGGTTTGGCATTTGAAGGACTATGTCGAATGGGCTCTGAGGTGTCCTGGCTGAAGCACCTCCGTACGACCAGTTCTTAGGTCTTTCAATCAAGAGGTATGCTTTCTTGACCTTTCGCACCGCCGTGTTTTCTCAATCTCTGTACCCCCTGAGGCTTTTCAGTAGATGGCGCCGTTTTCCCTTTCTGATACGTTGCCTCTTCAAGACTCCTCACGCTATCAGTCATATATAGGTACGCCGCGTCACAAATGTTTACTTTATTTTGTCGTTGATATTGAATTCGTGCTTCACAGGGGTCCTGTCCGTCAGCGCTGCTGTTGCGTTTGGTCTGGTAATATGGGATCAGTAAGCAGTGTTCCTCCCCCGACGTCACTTCTCTGCATCTTTACACATCCCTTGAAGCATCCTGCTTTTACCTGAAGAACGAAGTATCTTTGAATTGCGCAAACGCAAGCAATTGTTCTCGCCTGCCACATGCGCGTAAGTTGGACACTTTCCTGTCCCCGACCCATACTAATAAAACAACAAGCTTCATGGTGCTTCGCTATGCTGCCATTGTATCGACGCTCTCGGGAGTATTATACTCTTCAGTGAAAATAGACCACTGTCAATTCGCGGTGTCCTTTGGGAATGGTGCAGCGGTTGTTGTCGTGGCTGCATCCGCGGTCATTTTGTGCTGTCGAGCAGGAGCTCTATGGGAATTCGAGAGAACTCCGCTGACCTTTATGTTTCTTCCTTGTATCGTTATGGTTTGTGCTTGGGTGAGCACTCGTACGCTTATCGTCGTCGAAGGATATATCACTCATTGTGACTATAGGCGGGCGTTGCAACTCAATTCAAAGCGGTACAGGGCTTCAATCCTCCTTTCGGTTCGGGCTGCCAATTCTTGTCACTCCCGCGCTGGGTCCCTGTCAGCTATGCGTCTTCCGCTGCTTTTCATTGTACCGTATTCGGATTGGCACTTTCACGCATCATGACTCAGTTCACGGTTATTTCGACCAACACTGGTTTCACCCTCATCAATCGCGCCTGCATCCTCTACCTCTGCTTCCCGACTATCGGCAGCCTGATTCTACTCGTTGTTGACTCTATCGAAAGCGACGTCGTCAGACGAGCGGCCGCACCCTACTTCATCTTAATCATGACAGCTTCAGGATCTCGAGTCTTTCTTAATCTCCAATTGCACAACCGAATCATCAAGACCGTCGCTGACTCCAACCATTTCACAAGAAATAGCTGGGCCCCCAGCTTGAACGCCGGTCAGGTCAAAGGCGACCGCTCGCAGATACCTCCGTACAGACGGGAACCGACATTCGAACCAACAATAACTACTATATCAATGGCACCAACGAACGACGCCCGCTCCACGAAGACTACCACCACATTAACGACGCTGCCAAATTCCCTTGCGACTGCCCCCTCTAGCTTCGCTTCGACTTCATACATGAGTGCGGTGCCTAACACACCAACGTTCTCGTCATTCGTGCCTTCGTCCCAACGCGACAGGGCGCCGAGCATCCCTGAAACGCCGAAAAGGGCAAGGATTAGTTTCAAATCCCTCGCATCATCGTCCAGCAGAACGGAGGAACCATTGAAGTCCACATGGCACGGGATCTGAGCTGGTGGTTTGTTTGATGTAAGGATATAAATACTTTATGCTATAACGTTATGGGCTCTTGCATTCGAATTTATTTAATCATTATAGTCCCATTTATTCTGCTCCAAAATAACTAACTCTGCAGGCAGGGGAGACTTCTATGTTCTCATGGACGCTTCAACTCCCATTCTTCAGACGCCACTGGTAGCAATTTCTTTCATTTTATATTTATTCACGCTCTTCGCGATGCACCAAATACGAATACTATACAGATGGGACATTTCTGCGAGCCGGTGGGGAGTGCGCTTGCGGAGGGGCCAACCGAACTGCTTCCTAACCTCAAGCCTCAAGTGTGGCACACGTTACTCCTCTTGCCTTATGTGGAAGTCCACTATCCATTTTGAACAGAAAAAAATAATTTGGCCGTTTCCTCGCAGAATGAGCTGATGAAGAATATCATGTGTCTTTTTACTAAGTAATACGACTCGGAGTACGGACTTAGAGCTCTGTGGCTGGCATGCCCGTGGGGGGTTACCGGTTAATGGTTGAGTATTGTAGCAGAGCGGAACGAGCTGCGAGATGAAGTGGTAGGAGCCTATTGGAGGATATGCAACAGGTATGGTTACTTATATCAGTATTGTGCTGAATCGCATTGTTGTAACTTGACTTTCCTCGAAAGTAGAAAGATTAAGGTCATCAAAGGCTGGTCATTTCATCGCCAGATCCCCAAATTGGTAGAAGCAAGGATGAAAATCATCGCTGATAAGCGATGGAATGATATTCGGCATTCCCTTTAACAGTTACAATGTTGTGGGAGATTGCATGCCTCAACAGCAAGTTACATGGTTGACTCTGGAAATAGGGGCTATATCATGACGTCAGCACTCGCACGCTCAGGGTCGGTGGGGTTGGCAATGTTAAACGCTGAATGCTGAACGTTGAACACTGATTCTGCATTCACCAGAGGTTACTTTCTTCAGAAGATCTCTTATTGCTGGAGTCAAATGAGCTCTATAACTGAACACTTATACCCAGCTGGGACGGCGCTGATAAAACCAGAGTGGCTTGAATTTTCAAATTATCGTCATCTGGAAGAAAACTTATGTTGGCTCTCTTGTTTAGGTATCTCGTGTCCGGACAAGGATATATTGGTGCTGCAGATGACGACGCGGCGGAAGGGGGTAGCGGAAGTGGCAGGCGACCAATCAGGGACTCCCGGGACGATACAGCTGGACAAGTAGGCGGGAAACGAAGGAAGATGACGAAGGAACAAAAGAAGGCTCAAAGAGGCCAGAACAAGGGGCGGCGATTTGGAAAGACGCGGGACGAGTTGGATCTATGTTGGAAAGTCGCGAATGGAGCGATTTGTGAGTATGGGGACCAGTTGAGTTCTCGATCCTGCATGGGAAGACGGGGCTTAAGCTTCCTCTCTAGGTGTCGTTTCACCCATGATATTCCTGCATACATCTCTGCGAAGGCTGCTGATATCCATATCCCCTTTACAAACCAAATCTCGGACACGGCCCCATTTGCCCCATTTCAAGAGGATCTTCGAAAGCTGCATCCCGTCTACACCTCCATCGACGTAAGCACATCCTGTCCGGTCTTCGCCGAGGCTGGTGAATGTAGGTCCGTATACTCTATATATCCAATAATATTCTACTAAACGGCTCTTGCAGATATGGCTTCAAGTGCCGCTTCTTAGGAGGGCATGTACATTTTGGAAAAGGCGATAGTGACGAGACATCCTTATCACTTCTCGGTGACGATGACAAGAAAGCGAGGGCGGCCTTGTCATCAAATGAGGTGAACTTCGTCAGCGCCGAGGTGCAAAAGAAATTAAGGTCCAGAATAGTGAGTGTTGACGTGTTTCTCTTCAGCTGAAGCTAACCATCATGTTAGTACCCCGTCCCCATCTCTGACGCATACCTTCGCGGGCTTGCCGCTGAAAATGCCAATGAAGCAAATGGGAAACCAAAAGTCATCCCGGATGAAAATTCGGTCATCATAGCAGAGCCAGAGCAGCAGCCAGAAGACATTGAAATGGATGCATCGACAAAATCAACAACGTCCCCAGAAACGCACGCCGGCTTTGCCCCTGTTGATCCCGATTCTATCACACAAAAGTATACTGGGGACTCGTCCGCGTCGCAGACCGACGCTCCGGATGTTCCTGTTCGTTTCGCAGAGAAGAAAAGGTTGCATTGGACCGGGAAAACATGTACGTCAGCTATCAATGGCAAGTGCTACATCGCTGATAAAAGTTGTGCAGATTTGGCCCCGCTTACCACTGTTGGCAACCTTGTAAGCTCCCGTTATGTCTGTAACGAAGACGCTCTGAAGTTTCTCCCTACAAGCCATTCCGACGACTATGTGTCGACCTTGGCGCAGATATTACTTGTGGCGAGAGTTCGTATCCCATCTTTTGTAAATGGTGGTCGATCTGACGCATACACCTTGATAGTGGGCCTTGCATCGTCATTCCTCTCTGGCTCGAAGGAAGAATGGTCGCTAGTCAGAAGACACCCGTCCGAACGCATCTTTGGAGTGCAGGTCGCAGGAAACAAGCCCGCCAATTTGGTTCCGACGGCCGAAGTACTGGCGAAGGAATGTGGAGGGTGAATTTCTACCGCCCTGCTCTGAGTCTTTCGTCATGCTCAGTCCGATCGCAGAGGAATCGATTTCGTTGATGTCAACTGTGGATGCCCCATTGACCTCGTTTTTAAGAGCGGAAGCGGCAGTGCACGTCAGTATCTTTCTACTTTCAGTTGCATCTGTTTGCTGAAGCGCGTCCTGTGTACAGTCTTAGACAGTGCGGGCAAGTTAGGGAAGATCCTTGTCGGAATGAACCGTGCTCTCGGGGCGATCCCATTGACGGTGAAACTACGAACTGGCGTGAAGGACGGCAAGAACACGGCACACAAGTTGATGCCACGTCTCGGGTCGGAGTGGGGCGTTGGGGCTGCAACTGTGGGTGTCAGAGCATATCCATATAATCTCGCTTGAGTTGACGGGCTGGCGGTTGATACAGCTCCACGGCCGAACTCGCCAACAGAGGTACACGAGATTGGCGGATTGGGACTACATCAAACAATGCGTCGAAGCTGTTAGAGCGAGGGAGAGGGACGAAGATTGTAAGACTTCTCTACGACCTCCCCTTTGTGGTTTGTGTTGATCTTTGGAGCCGCAGTGCCACCCATTCCTATTTTCGGCGGCGGTGATTGTTTTTCGTCTGCTGGCTATTGGTCTTGCGTCGATTCTTCTGGCGTGGATGGCGTTATGATCGGTCGTGGAGCACTAATCAAACCTTGGATTTTTACTGAGGTCAACGAGAAGAGAGAATGGGACATTAGCGCTACGGAGCGGATGGAACTCGTTAGAAAGGTAAGCTTGACTAGCCTTTTAGTATTAGGTGCGTTTAGCTAACTTCATATCTTGTTCGAATAATAACAGTACGCTGAATATGGTCTGAAGTCAGTGTTCAATTACTTGCTTTGTGATAGCTGACTCACCCTTGTTTCCTTCAGCCATTTCGGATCAGATACCACCGGCGTCAACACAACGAGAAGGTATTTGTGCGAAGCACTCTCATTCCAGTACCGTTATGTGCCTATCGGATTGTTGGAAGTGCTTCCTAGCCGGATCAACGACAGGGCGCCATCGTTCAGAGGACGTAGTGAGCTAGGTCAGCCGCTGATCTATTCAGTTTGAATCCCATTCTAATACGCGGATTTTGGGACGGACAGAAACACTACTCGCAAGTCCCGATAGTAAGGAATGGGTCAAAATATCGGAGATGTTCTTAGGACCCGCACCGGAGACATGGAGTTTTACCCCGAAGCACAAGAGCAATGCTTATGGAAGTGAAGAAGGGCAAGGATGATACGTTAATCAAAATCTCAAGTAAATAAGTCGGCTTTGATTAGACTCTCGCCCTGCCACCTTTCGACCCAATGCAACAAAATCCATTTCAAAACGAACGGCGTCGTTTACCACGGAAGCCTCGAACTGTCAATGTCACCGAATTGTCCTCCTTCGTTCTCGCGATTGGCATTCTCGATGATGTCGACGAGGAGAACGGCGGCGTCGTCGGCTTTGTGATTTCGTCGATGCTAATTCTGAACGTATGGGCTGGATTCATATCGCGACCTTGCTTGTCTGGCGATTCCGTTGACGACCTCCAGCGTCATAAGTTATGCACTCCTCTTGACCGACTGACACTTACACAAATCCGTTCGGACGACCCCTGGGCCGAGCGGGAATGCAACTTTCAAGAACTCGAATTAGAAAGCCATTCTCTGGGTCATAGGAACGTACCCAGCCACTCATTTTCGAAATGGATTCTCCGGGTGATATAGTTTAGGAGAACCTTCGACCCTCCGTACACGATCAGGCCGAACAGAGCCGCTATGTACTGTGCAGACAGGCTTTCTGCTGCAGAGTCGCCATCGCATTGACCTGTAAATTTGGTAGATTGTAAAAGGTTCTGCCTTGGACTGAGTGAAACGTTCATGCACTTACATTGATATGCTCTGACTTCATGGGGCTTGACTTCTGATATGAGTGTCATTGCCATTGTTGACCCTATTGCTAAAGTTTTAAAAAACAAATAAATCGATCCAGTTTTCGAATAAGAAGCATCGCACCTGCGTTCGGAATAACCGCGTCGACGTGCCCATGTTTCTCTCGAATGATTTCTGCCAGGGTCTTGTTGTTCTCTTCATCCGCGGCGACGTATCTAAACATCTCAATTCTACCCGGGGGCTTACTCGAGAGGTCCTGGAGGTCTCGGGCGCTCGCTGGATTTCGAATAACCGCAACATTTTCGACACCTTCGTACCGTTTCAGTAGCTCCTTCACGAGGCCCAATCCTGAGCGAAGGAAAAGAATTAATGAAAGAACAGGCACTAGGTAGAATGTGGGTGGACGGGCGACTCACCGGTCCCTCGATTAGCGCCTGCGATCACATAAACCTTTGTCGAAGAAATCATTGTAGTTTGGAGTCTACAGTAAGGTAGTACATATCGGAAGGAATCCTCTTCATACGAAGAGAGGCCTGCGTGAATGACGCTGCTCCAATGACACGGTTTCACAGAATTATAGGTAGTTATTGCAGTATATTACGTGTAGAAAAGCTCTCAATCAAAGGGTACAGGAGTACACAGGGACGAATGTAGTTTGAATCTAACCATAATGTCTTCGCTATCAATCATCGGCGCCCCAGAGAAGGATGGTGGTAAAATACCACAATACTGATCCAAGGCATTGACTAAGGTGCATTATCTACTTTGACGACGAGTTGGAGGTCGAGGTTGAGTTGGACGCTACTCGTGAACACTGCCCATATTCAAACCAGCGCCAAGCCAAGCGCCACTCGAAATTCTTCCCACGCTTGAAGCGCTCAACTGAAAACCATTTTTCAGATGTGTAGCGCGAGAAAAAGGAAGCTTTGAAGTACTCACAATACATGGCATTACTAGCGCATATTTTCATCGAGTAATGAGTTTCACCAAGGGAGCTTCCCAACATACATCAACGAATTCGCCTCCATCCTTCTCATGAGTAGAATTTTCGATGATATCCACGATGATAACGGCAGCTTCGTCGGGAGTTCGCTCACTTTCAACCTTGATTTGCTTTAGGATCCCGGTTTTGTCGAGTTCTCGACCTTTTGTGACTGGACGACAACGAGATCAGGGTTCAGCAGGACACGGCACATGTGGCACATAGTATACTTGCCCATATCTGTTTTGACAGGTCCTGGAGAGAGTGGGAAAGCGACTGGGAGCATAGAGATTCAAATAGTGTTAGAAATGGGAAAGAGGGAGAAGTACCAAGCCAATCGTTCTCAAAATGAATCCTCCGAGTGACGTAGTTCAAGAGAACTTTTGAGCCTCCATATGCCAACATGCCAAACGGAGCAGAAATATACGACGACGACAGGCCTGCACCAGCTGTGGAAATCGGGATAAACTTCGGAATTGATTTGCTCGCCTTTAGCAAGTCAAACATCACTTGGAAAAGGACGAGCGACGCGATCGCATTGACCTGCGCGACAAATGAGATCCCATAGATAGAGACAAGGGATTAGAATTGCAAAATGCTCACGTTAACGTGCTCTCTCATCTCTTCAGCTGTCACTTCGACAACGAAGCCCATGGTCGTGGCTATACCTAAATGCATAGCAGACGTCTAATCGCGCCGCGAAGCTCAGAGAACGAATTGTTCACACCTGCATTGGGGATCACAACGTCCACATATCCGTGCTTGTCTCGAATGAGTGCTGCGAGGGAATTGTTATTCTCCTCGTCCGCAGCAACGTACGGCACGATTTCAACTTTGCCAGGGAATTTGTCCGAAAGATCCTTCAATTCCTGGGAAGCAGATGGATCACGAACGGCGGTGTAGATCGAAACGTCCTTGTTCTTCAATAGAAGCTCTTTAACGAGCGCCAATCCTGTATCAAGACGAGATAAAGACGCTTGATGTCCAGCAAAGAATGCTGCCTCCACGCACCTATTCCACGGTTGGCGCCGGTTATAAAGCATACCTTGGTAGCAGACATGGGTCCGGTCTCTGATACATGCAGCACAGTGACTATCAAGCCCTTGAGAAGAACGAAGACGTCTGTACGATTGGTCTGGATTTTATCCTCGATGTCCTTTTGTCATTACGAGGTTCTTAGTCTTGGCCACTACGAAGGCTGTGTATGAGCTGAAAGATAAGAGGGTGGTGTGGCGTAGTGTGTCCGAGTCTCCCATACGATGGCCCTGGCCATCGACATCTGACAGATGCAATAGTGATGTGATAGAAAAGAGGAAACTCTCGACTTGTCCGTGGTCTTCCGTGGTCCAGGTCAACGGTCGCACGGTTAGTGGAGGGTGGCCGAATGCGGAGGTGATCTCACACGATCCATTGTACCTTTTATGGTACAAAGTTCTCATACCATATCCTTCGCCGTCCGCTGGTGCTTTCCCGGGTTTCCGACTCACGTTCATGCATTCATGAGTCATTGGGAAGCTTCGGACCCAACTGCATAACCTTCCCTTCTGAACGTCTAGCTTGAACGACACAACTAGCAAACCCGCGATTTCCTACGACTTTTTTGCACTGTTCGACCGCCTTCGTACCTGCTTCGTATTGTTGGACTGGACTTCATTTGAGCCCCGGAGGAGGCGCTTTAAACAAACCATGGGCGAAACTTAGAGTGCCCTGAATACGTGCAGACATGACTCCAACGGCGAAAACAAGTCAAGATGGCAGGAGTCATAAACGGCAACGCAGATTCGTTGGCGATTTCGGGACCGTTCTGCCATCGTCATGCCCCTAAAGCCCCAATATGTGTGTGTGCACTTGTGGACCCACAAGCGCTGATGGCCGTATACAGCCTCACGCCTCTCCCGAAGCTGGACAACGTATATAAGGGCATCTAAATAACCCCTTCTTCATTAATATCCCTCCAAAAGTCCATCTGCATCAGCATTCGAAGATGACGACAATTCACGATATACCTCCCGAGATTCTGGCCGCTTCCTTCGAAGTTGGGATATACGCCTGGGGCATAGGGTACCTGCGACCGCTCTCACACGTCTGCCAGACCTGGCGCGATACGATCGAACATACCCCACGACTCTGGGGAATCATAACCTTTACGCGGAGTCGCTCTGCTGCTGCCCTCCTCCAACAGCTCGCAAAGGCGAAGAATGCCCCACTGGCACTCACTATCGAGCCACAGTCGATTACGCGGAGCGCTGGCAAAGCAAACGTAAGGAAGGATAAGGAAGAGGCCTTGAAGACGCTTTTGGAGAGGGTCGGCGGGTGGATCAGTGTGGATGTCGGTACGGACTTGTTGGCGAAGTGCCGTTGGGAGGACATGGGGAATTTGGAGAAATTGGTCATCAGGCCCAGTGGGTCTCAAAACCAGGCCCCAGGGCCGTTCTTCGCCAGCGAATTCGAGTGGAAAAGCCTCAAGCTACACTCCTTCAGCACGACCGGTGGCGTTCCAAACACATGGGTAACGCCCTTCCTCAAGCACTGCCCCTCCATCCGGTACTTCTCCCTGCACACAGGGAACAAGTCGCATACGTCCCAGACGTCCTGGCATTCCAAGCTCCACGACATCCGCGATACCTGGGCGTACCTTGTGCTTGTCCCAAACGCGTACACCATCGAGCTCACAGAGGTTGCACACACCACTCCTACCCACATTTCGCCGCCACCACCCATACTTCTCCGCCACCTGCGTAATCTGCGCCTTCGGGAGGTCCGCTATGCACCAGCAGTCCTTACGACGCTCATCGCTCCAAGTTTGCAGACGCTCACTTTGGAACACACGCGTCGCGAACGACAGGCGTGGTCGTGGCTCTACACAAACTCGGACATAGCCGCAGATGCAGACCATCGGCGGCACAAGCTCCTTCTTGCACCATTCTTCACGCAATGGAGTGCGCCGGGGGCGGCGCCGGAGCATCTGCACACTCTGGAATTGAAGGAGTGCCTCCGCTCGGGCGATATACCCTACCTCGTCCGGTGGCTGGACCGGCTTCCCCACCTCGTAAGGCTGGTGATACAGGATGACCAGGTTGGCGCTGCCAGAAAAGGAGATGATGCAGACCCCGATGCCAATCTCTACCTAGCACTATCCGCTCCACGCACGATGACCTCGCAAAAGAATGCCGGCGGAAACCCGCTGGTGGGTTGGCTGTGCCCTGAATTAATGATTCTACACCTCGACACGGACCACGAGCTCGCCGACGTGATCTCTATCGCGAGCACCCGAGGCGGCAAGGTCGTCCAATCAGGGGATTCAGAGAGGCATATCCCGCCACCCGCCCGTCTGCGCCGTATCGAGACCCGCTTATGCCCCATGGCCGAGCCCAAAGATTTACGGCTCCTCCGCTCACTGGTTGATCACATTTCTTGTGTGTGTACGAATTGTGGGCTCATGCTCGAACCCCCAAGTCCAGGTAGCATCGACATTTTTTTATTTTACAACGGCGAAAGCTGACAGGGAATGGCTTCCAGGTTGAGCATGGGGGCTCTAGCCTCCAGTCTTTGAGTGCACCCCTCAAGTGTCAGTGGGGTTCCTACAACGTTGTTGGGATGGTCTCTGAGGTATAAGACATCTTTCTTTCGTATCACACATTGAGCCTGGCCAGTGCGATCTGGCACACCAGTAGCATGTACATCACATACACACCTGCTCTGCGTTGTTTTAAATCTGACACGTAAGTAGCCGTACTTCTGTGGTCTTTGATACAACCTTTCCATTGTGAATGCTACCCCACCAGCGTCTAGTATGCTCAAGTAACAGGCATCAAGCACTCTTGATTGACCTGGTTTTTCTGGATCGCCCGTTCCATCAAAGGAAACATGTGGTGCACGGATGGTAGCCCGGATCACAACTGAGTAGGAGCCATCTATAGCGAGGTAAGACGAGCACGAGCATGATTTGAGGATGATAATTATTGGGTGTGATTTTGGTTTCAGCTGGATTGATGAACATTCAATATTGAATGCTCATCTGATTGAAGACCATAAGGGATTGCGCAAGTGAGATGTGTGTACTGTAGAATCGAGCTCTACTGTGATAAGCCCCTTTACGTAGAATCATCTTGCGCGGAGCGCCACGAGGCTCACATCCCGAATATCGAAAAGCAAAAAGTATGCCAAGAAAAAATACAATTATCATACAGACAAAGTTCGTATGATCAACAGTCCACTGCACTCAACTAATTTTTTGTTTTCGAGGCTCTCTTGGGCGCCTATCTCGATATCCATGTTGCTAGACCGTACTCGAAGTACAAGACTATGGTGGTTGCCAAGGTGAGAAATTAGGCCTTAGGGCTGATTGAAGGGATGATGGCGTGTGAGCGGCATAGATTCTCACGCCACCCACAAACTGGTGTTTTCTTTCTTCCCTTTTCCCCGCTCGACGTTCGACGTTGAAGGCCCCTCCCCATCGACCTCCGCAGCGAGCTCAACCATAAGCTCTTTCCTTCCTTTCCCCCTTCCACCCCGCACCTCTTTGCGGTCACATTCTTTTTCTTACGAACACTATCCAGCTATCTTCAAGAAGCGTTGACAAAATGGGCTCCTCTCATATCCACGTCGTTCACAAGAAGCACAAACGTGCTGCTGAGGCTGAGGCCAATCCTCAGCCAGTCCCAGTAGAGAAGCGTGCACTGTCTGGTGAGTGTGCTGTGTGTCTGTGACTCTTATCGCTGCTCACGCAGTAGGGGAAAAGATTGCGCGACGGGGTCGTTCTACAAGTCGCCTGAGATGGGTGCAACCGTCGACTCAATGCAGATTGTCCCTGTCACCTGGGACCCTACATGCTTGCCTGACAAGAAGGCAATCGACATCTACCTCTATTCCCCTGGCTCAGCCAACTCTCGCATTCATTTCTGGTCGGAAATCGCTCTCTCGCGCGGTACATACGATCTTGAGCTGAAACCCCGCTGGTGGGATGCCACTCCCTCGCAACTGCTCCAGATCTCGATCGTTCCAGCTGGAGAACCCGCCTTCAACTCGACCTTCATTGGCGGTCCAGTTTTCACCGCTACATACACTGCACCTAGCGATGGTAGCGTCCCCGAAGCCGCAGACACCACCCTCACCGAATCCCCTATCACTTATGTGAATGACCTCTCCCAGAAGAGCGGGATGAACCCCGGCAAAACGGCGGCGGCTGTCATCCTCCCGCTCCTGTTCGTTGGCCTTTGCATTGGTGCATTCATCAAGATGAAGCGTGCGCGCGGTCAGGAGAGGCGCAAGGAATGGGCAGAGAAGATCGATAAACGCATGTCGACAATTTCTACAGACTGGAAGAGCGTATCAGCCGCGGGTGCAAATGCGGCCATCCGCAACTCCATCGCAGTCGGCGCTCGCAATTCGTCTTTCTCGTTTGGCGCCATCCGCCCTTCAAGCACCATCGCCGTTGAAGGCGAAGATGAGAAGGCATCCATGAGGCAGGCGAGGACCACAACAGGTGTTGGTCTCCGCAATCCTGCTTCACTCACTGGTACCGGCGAGCGCGTCTCTAGGGTGTCATTTGCACCCGACACACGGGTTTCAAGGGTCTCGTTTGCGGACTCGCGTCCGTCGACTGAATCGCGACGGACACGGGCCTACCACAGCGCATATGTTCCCCCTGTCCCGGCGTTACCCGATCACAAGGACGATGAGAAGAGCGATGTGAGCAGCGATGCGAGGGACGTTCTCTCCAAGGCAGGCACAAGGACCTCTTACTCTTAGCCCAGAAGACATTCGCGCTCGCATCGCTGGTGGAAAGGCCGGAAAGACCAACGGTACAGGCGATTTCGAT
>JANKHO010000476.1:0-22169 GCA_027627235.1 Agrocybe chaxingu | reverse complement strand
TCGAGAGTCGTGGGAAAGAGGTTGGTGCGAGGGACGAAGTCCCTAGATCGTTACACAAAGTCTTGCTTACATCATCGTCACGACTCTTTCCTGACCACCTCCACGGCTGCAAGGATGAGTTTTCCACCTCCACCTCCTGGATTCAGGCCCCCTCCTCCGCCAGGCATGGCAGCCCCTCTAAACGAGGCCTCTAGCTCTAGACTTCCTCCGGAAGGTATGACGCGTTGCCCACCTGCAGACGAGAAAAGTTTCTAATATGTACTCTTTACAGTCATCGCCCAGAAGTCGCAGAAATGGGTGCAGATGCAGCGAAAACGATACGGCGAAAAGAGAAAAGGAGGATATGTTGATATGGGCAAACAGGTACACCGTGTTAACTAACTGGTTGACGCGTAAAAACTCGAACCTTCGTAGGACCTCCCGCCCGAGCACGTACGCAAAATCATCAAGGACCACGGCGACATGAGCAACAGGAAGTTCCGAAACGACAAGCGTGTTCACCTCGGAGCGTTGAAATACGTTCCTCATGCAGTGATGAAATTGCTGGAAAACATCCCGTACCCTTGGGAGCAAGTTCGCGAGGTACCGGTTTTATACCACATTACGGGCGCCATCACCTTCGTCAACGAAATTCCCCGTGTCGTTGAGCCTATTTATCATGCTCAATGGAGTACGATGTGGCTAGCTATGCGACGGGAGAAAAGGGATCGCAGACATTTCAAGCGTATGCGCTTCCCGCCTTTCGACGATGAGGAGCCTCCCCTCGACTACGGGGACAACGTCTTGGATGTCGACCCTCTGGAAGCTATTCAGCTAGACCTTGATCCAGAGGAAGACTCAGCGATAATCGACTGGTTTTACGATCCGAAACCCCTCATTGACACGCCCGCCATCAACGGCCCGTCCTACAAGTATTGGTCGCTGTCATTGCCAGTCATGGCCAGTCTATATCGTCTTGGCCGCACATTGCTGTCAGACCAGGCTGATAACAATTCAAGCTACCTCTTTGACAAGAACGCATTTTTCACGGCTAAGGCGCTGAATATGGCCATACCCGGAGGGCCGAAGTTCGAGCCCCTCTATCGTGACATGGAGACCTTCGACGAGGACTGGAATGAGTTCAACGATATCAACAAGGTGATCATCCGGCAACAGATCAGAACTGAATACAAAGTGGCTTTTCCGCATTTATACAATTCCTTGCCTCGGTCCGTTCGCATTTCGCCATATCATTTTCCGAAGAATGTATACATCCGCACCGAAGACCCTGACTTGCCTGCATTCTACTTCGACCCTCTCATCAACCCCATCTCCTTGCGTGGCAACGTTCCAAAGAACGCACCGCTCATTCCTCATGAAGACACCATTTTCGGCCCTAATGGCGCAGACGATGACGACTTCACGTTGCCGCCCTCTGTCAGGCCTTTTCTCGAGGATAAGGACCTTGAGAATGACCTTACTGCAGATGGCATCGCACTTTGGTGGGCGCCGGAGCCATACGGCAGGCGTTCGGGCAGAATGAGAAGAGCGCAAGATATTCCTCTTGTCAAAAATTGGTATCTTGAGCACTGCCCTCCTGGCCAACCGGTCAAAGTCCGCGTGTCTTACCAGAAGCTATTGAAGTGTTATGTCCTTAACGAGCTCCATACTAGGCCGGAGAAGGCTATGTCGAAGAAGAATCTCTTCAGACAGCTGAAGGCGACGAAGTTTTTCCAAACCACCAAACTGGACTGGGTGGAGGCTGGTTTGCAGGTTTGCAGACAGGGTTACAACATGCTTAACCTCTTGATTCATCGCAAGGTGTGTATTTTGTTCCAATCTTCAACTGGTACGTACTTAAGTCCTTGTTTTAGAACTTGAACTATCTTCATCTGGACTACAACATGAACTTGAAGCCCGTCAAGTGAGTTTTGATCGCGCAGATTTTATTTCATTTTTTCTCATGCAATGCACAGGACTCTGACTACCAAGGAGCGTAAGAAGTCGCGCTTCGGAAATGCCTTCCATCTGTGTCGTGAAATCCTTCGCCTTACAAAGCTTGTCGTCGATGCGCATGTGCAATTCCGCCTTGGAAACGTTGATGCATTCCAACTCGCTGATGCCCTCCAATATATCTTCGCTCATATTGGTGCTTTGACGGGGATGTACCGTTATAAGTACAAGGTCAGTTGGTAGCGTTCACATGCCTATTCTGCTCTGCTTATCCTCCTTTTGATCAGCTAATGAGGCAAGTACGCATGACCAAGGACTTGAAGCATCTGATCTACTACCGCTTCAACACAGGCCCTGTCGGAAAGGGTCCTGGGTGTGGTTTCTGGGCTCCAGGTTGGCGTGTGTGGCTCTTCTTCATGCGTGGCATTGTTCCTCTCCTTGAACGATGGTCGGTATTCTACTTGTACCTCTGTGCGAGAAATCTGACGGCGTCTATCAGGCTGGGTAATCTGCTTGCTCGGCAATTCGAAGGTCGTAATAGCAAAGGCATTGCTAAGACTGTGACGAAACAGCGTGTTGAATCCCACTACGACCTCGAGCTACGTGCTGCTGTCATGCACGATATTCTCGACATGATGCCAGAGTCTATTAAACAGAACAAGTCGAAGACTATCCTGCAGCATCTGTCAGAGGCTTGGCGTTGCTGGAAAGCCAATAGTGCGTTTTATTTCTCCTCTTGCGTCAATACCTTCTCATGGTTCGCAGTTCCTTGGAAGGTCCCTGGAATGCCTACGGCCATTGAGAACATCATTCTTCGTTACATCAAAAGCAAAGCCGACTGGTGGTGCTCGTAAGTTGTAGTTGCGCAGCGTACCTGTTATTGTCTTGAACGGACTATCTTTTTGCAGCGTTGCTCATTACAATCGCGAGCGTATTCGGCGCGGCGCCACCGTCGATAAAGCGGTGGTGAAGAAGAATCTCGGCCGTCTTACTCGTGCGTGTCTCATCTGTCAATATCACGCTAGCGAGTGCTGACCGTTCTGTCCCCCTAGGTCTCTACTTGAAGGCAGAGCAAGAAAGGCAACACGGTTATTTGAAGGATGGTCCTTATATCAGTGCAGAGGAGGCCGTCGCCATCTACACTGCCACCGTCCATTGGCTAGAAAGTCGGAAGTTTGCTCCTATTCCCTTCCCGTGCGTGAATACCTGTGCAGGAGTGAAGTAAAGCATGATGCTAATTCGTTGTTAGCCCGCTCTCGTATAAGCATGACACCAAGCTTCTCGTCCTTGCGCTGGAGAAACTCAAAGAAGCGTATTCGGTGAAAGGTATGTCAACGACACCTATTCATTTCGAAAACAGAGACTCAAGGCATTCACTCAGGTCGCTTGAATCAGTCGCAACGGGAAGAGCTTGCCCTCATCGAGCAAGCGTATGATAACCCTCACGAATGTAGGCTGAACATCAATCTCACGATTGTGACGTCATTTATGTTGTTCAGGTCTTTCTCGCATCAAGCGTCTGTTGCTTACTCAGCGGGCCTTCAAAGAGGCTGGCATTGAGTTCTTCGACACTTACGACAAACTTATTCCTTGCTACGACATTGAACCGGTGGAGAAGATAACTGACGCTGTGAGTCGTGCTCTCGCCTCATCACTGTTCTGGCTCATGAGTTGTTTAGTATCTGGATCAATTCCTATTCTTCGAGTAAGTTGATTTACACCCTTTTTCAACATTTTTTGCTAAGCAAACGTCTCAGAGCGGATAAACGCGGTCTGTTCCCTGCCTGGATAAAGCCTGCGGACACCGAGCCACCACCACTGCTCGTTTACAAAGTGAGCTGGTAAAATGCTTTTGCGTTGATGTCGAGTAACACATTCCACAGTGGTGCCAAGGTGTCAACAATTTGACGGATATTTGGGAGACCAGTGAAGGGGAATGCAACGTTCTCATGGAGACTGTTCTTTCGAAGGTGTACGAGAAGATTGATTTGACCCTGCTAAATCGACTCTTGCGGCTTATCCTGGACCACAATCTGGCCGATTATATCACTGCCAAAAATAACACGAGTGGGTCTCCTCTTTCACAAACTGCAATCCAGCTAATTTTTATCTGTAGCTCTCACGTACAAGGGTAATGAGGCCAGCGTTCAATTAACAACTGTATTGTGCTAATTTTGATCACACTTCAGATATGGCGCATACGAACGCTTTCGGTCTCATCCGTGGATTACAATTCTCTGCCTTCGTTTTCCAGTATTATGGTCTAGTTCTTGATCTGTTGATCCTCGGCCTTCAACGCGCTAGCGAAATGGCTGGTCCTCCTCAGATGCCCAACAACTTCCTCCAATATCGGGATTCAGCAACAGAAACTCGCCACCCGATACGACTGTACTCCCGCTACGTTGATCGTCTACACATCTTGTTCCGTTTCACTGCCGATGAAGCTCGCGACCTCATTCAGCGATATCTTTCCGCTAATCCTGACCCAACGAACAACAATGTTATTGGATACAACAACAAACGCTGCTGGCCTCGCGATTGCCGTATGCGCCTCATCAAACACGACGTCAACTTGGGAAGAGCGGTTTTCTGGAATATTAAGCAACGTCTTCCACGATCGCTGACAACAATTGAATGGGAGGATACTTTCGTTAGTGTTTACTCTCAGAACAACCCTCAATTGCTGTTCTCCATGTGTGGCTTCGAGGTCCGCATCCTGCCGAAAATTCGGACGATGTCTGGGGAGCAGTTCTCTCTGAAGGATGCTGTTTGGAACTTGACCAACGAACAAACCAAGGAGAGGACTGCGCAAGCGTTCTTGCGGGTTTCTGACGAAGGTATGCGCGTTCTCCTATCTCCCTATCTCGCTAAGCTTGAAACAACTAATGTCATACTATAGGTGTCCAGCAGTTCAACAACCGCATCCGACAAGTCCTGATGAGTTCCGGGTCCACAACCTTCTCGAAGATCGTCAATAAATGGAATACTGCACTTATTGGGCTGATGACCTATTATCGTGAGGCTGTCATTCACACCAACGAACTGCTGGATTCCTTGGTTAAGGCGGAAAACAAAATCCAAACACGTGTCAAGATTGGGTTGAACAGTAAGATGCCTTCACGTTTCCCACCTGTCGTCTTCTATACTCCTAAGGTTGGTTTCGCGTTTCATAAGCTTCATTGCAATTTTATAATGTTGTAACAGGAATTGGGTGGCCTTGGCATGTTGTCCATGGGCCATGTTCTCATCCCCCAGAGTGACCTCAGATGGTCGAAGCAAACCGACGTGGCTGGTTAGTTCATTCCATGTTATATGCTGATTATGCTCTAATAGACTTCATTAGTTACGCATTTCCGTGCTGGAATGACGCATGAGGAGGACCAGCTGATTCCTAACCTGTATCGTTATCTCCAGCCTTGGGAAGCAGAATTCTTGGATTCGGCCCGTGTCTGGTCTGAGTACTCGATGAAACGTAAAGAAGCCAATGCCCAAAACAGACGCCTGACTCTCGAAGATCTGGAAGATAGTTGGGATCGTGGTATACCACGCATTAACACCTTGTTCCAGAAGGATCGCCATACGTGAGCTGACCGTTCCTCGCCCATTCTCAACGTCTCATTTTTCCAATGTCTAGTCTGGCCTATGACCGTGGTTGGCGCGTGCGGACTGATTGGAAACAATATCAATTGCTGAAGCAGTAAGTCCCGAAGTTTCGTGAAGAAACGCTGCTCAACTTGTACCCAAGTAATCCCTTCTGGTGGACATCGCAACGCCATGACGGTAAATTGTGGCAATTGAACAATTATCGTGTCGACGTCATCGCCGCTCTTGGCGGTGTTGAGGGTATTCTGGAGCATACTTTATTCAAGGGCACATATTTCCCAACATGGGAGGGTAAGTTGGCATTCCACGCCCTTATACTTCACTCACCGTTGATATAGGTCTCTTCTGGGAGAAGGCATCCGGTTTCGAAGAATCTATGCGCTACAAGAAACTTACCAATGCTCAACGCTCCGGTCTGAACCAAATCCCCAATCGTCGTTTCACTTTGTGGTGGAGCCCTACCATCAACCGTGCCAATGTTTATGTTGGTTTCCAAGTCCAGCTTGACTTGACCGGCATCTTCATGTGAAGTTGACCCTCTAGCTTGTTTCGGTGTCTTGCTGAATGTTTATTCGCAGGCATGGTAAAATCCCGACTCTCAAGATTAGTTTGATCCAAATCTTCCGGGCCCATTTATGGCAGAAAAGTGTGTGATCCTGGGAATTTTCGTGGATCGCCTCTGACATTTGACTAGTTCATGAAAGTGTTGTGATGGATCTGGTAAGTTGAAAGAAATAAATTTCTAGGAAGCCGGTCTGATGGTTGTGTAGTGTCAAGTATTCGATCAAGAATTAGAACCACTACAAATAGAGACTGTCCAGAAAGAGACGATTCATCCTCGTAAGAGTTACAAGATGAACTCTTCCTGTGCAGACATTCTTCTTTTCTCTGCATACAAGGTATGGAGCTTCCCTTGCTGTGAACATCGGACTGCTAACGTGCCTTCAGTGGAATATAGCGCGGCCCTCACTCGTGACAGATGTAAGTGCCAGCCCCCCTTCCTGAGCCCAATTCTAATTCTATGATAGGTCAAAGATGTTCTCGATGGAACGACCAGCAACAAGTTCTGGATCGACGTTCAACTGAGATGGGGAGATTTCGACACTCATGATATCGAGCGCTACACTCGTGCAAAGTTCCTGGATTACGTCTCAGATTCGATGAGTATCTACCCTTCACCAACTGGCGTCATGATCGGCATGGATCTTGCTTACAATCTATGGTCGGCCTACGGCAACTGGTTCCCTGGATTGAAGCCTCTCATCCAACAGGCTATGGCCAAGATCATGAAAGCTAACCCAGCCTGTCACGTTTTGCGGGAACGTATCCGAAAAGGCCTGCAACTGTATTCCTCTGAGCCAACGGAACCCTACTTGAACAGCCAGGTAATTGTCGAAGACGACGTCTTTCACGTTAGCTAACTTTTTTCTACTTTGCGCAGAACTATTCGGAACTTTTCTCCAACCAGATCATTTGTAGGTTACGTTTTTAAAAATGCATTTCGCAATAATTGACCTTGTTCAAGGGTTCGTCGACGACACCAATGTCTACCGCGTAACCATGTATGCGCCCTCATTAACTACTCATTAATTACTATCTAACTCGCTGACACCAAAATAGCCACAAAACATTCGAAGGAAACTTGACGACTAAGCCCATCAGTGAGTGTTGTGGCGTCTAGAGCTTGTCATGATACTCATCATGTCGTCGCAGATGGTGCCATCTTCATTTTCAACCCCAGATCAGGACAATTGTTCCTCAAGATCATCCACACGAGCGTCTGGGCTGGCCAGAAACGTCTTGGTCAACTGGCTAAGTGGAAAACCGCAGAAGAGGTTGCTGCTCTTGTTCGTTCTCTCCCCGTCGAAGAGCAGCCTAAACAAGTAATTGTCACCCGAAAAGGGATGTTAGGTAAGCAGTCAAATAAGACCTTTCTGCGTCCTCAACCCTAAACAATGGCATAGACCCGCTCGAGGTCCATCTTCTTGATTTCCCCAATATTGTCATCAAGGGAAGCGAGCTTCAATTACCGTTCCAAGCCTGCATGAAGATGGAGAAATTCGGAGATCTCATTCTGGTACATACATAATACTCACTGAGCATCCCCTGCATTGACATTGACATTTCAGAGAGCGACGCAACCGCAAATGGTTCTCTTCAGTCTTTATGGTAATTGGTCGTTTTGGCTTGGTTTTCGTCTACTAACGACATCTCTTTCATAGATGATTGGCTGAAGTCGATCTCGAGTTACACTGCTTTCTCCAGATTGATTTTACTGCTCCGTGGTCTTCATGTCAATAACGAAAAGGCCAAGATTATCTTACACCCCGACAAATCGACCATCACAGAACCTCATTTCGTTTGGCCCACCTTAACTGACGAGGAGTGGATTAAAGTCGAAGTTGCTATGAAGGAGCTAATTCTTGCGGTTTGTTCCCCGCGTCATGTCTTTTATTTTCTAATATTTCTTCCTTCTAGGACTTCGGTAAACGCAACAGCGTGAACATCGCGTCACTCACCGTCAGTGAGGTTCGAGACATCATTCTGGGTCAAGAAATTGCTGCACCATCTGTACAACGGCAACAAATGGCCGAATTGGAGAAAAGCTCAGAAGCTCAAAGTCAGATTACGGCTGTGCAGACGTAGGTACAGTTTCATGATTGCTTGATCATTTTCTTATGCCTTGCAAAGTCAAACGACGAACATCCATGGAGACACCATCCAGACCGTCACCAGTATGTTCCTCTCTTCTCTCTCTTTTTCGAAGGAAATTAATAACACCACCAAACAGCCACCAACTATGAGCAGCAAGTGTTCAGCAGCAAGTCCGACTGGCGTGTTCGAGCAATCTCGGCGACCCACTTACCGCTTCGATTGCAACATATCTATGTGTCTAACGACGATGTCAAGGACGATGCTGCCTCGTTCACTTATGTATTGCCGAAGAACGTCTTGCGCGCGTTCATCACTGCTGCCGACTTGCGAACACAAGTAGCGGCGTTCTTGTACGGTGTTTCGCCGGGGGATAACAAACAAGTCAAAGAAATTAAGGTAAACTATATGTTCCCATACTTCTAATTCGTTTACTAAATATGCAACCTGCAATCTTAGGCCATTGCATGGGCTCCTCAGCGCGGCAGTAACAATGGTGTAGAACTTCCTGCTCAACTTCCTAAGCACGATGTTCTTCTCAAAGACCTTGAGCCTCTTGGTTGGATCAAAACGCAAGCCTTGGAGATCCCTCACCTATCACCTATCGACGTTACTGCGCAGGCCAAATTAATGGCAGATCACCCAGAATGGGGTTCCTCCTCAATTTGTCTTACTGCGTCCTTCACACCTGGTTCTGTGTCGCTCTCTGCTCATTCTCTGACTGTTCCTGGATTCGAATGGGGAAGGAAGAACCAGGATACGTCCTCAAATCCTCCAGTGCGACCTTCTCTCTTGAATCTTGAGCATACCTGACCAATTTTTCAGGGATTCAACCCCAACATGTCGGAGCGCGTGCAACTCCTCCTCTCGGATCGTATATTGGGCATGACCCTGGTTCCCGAAGGACGAGTGTGGAATTATGGCATTGGCCTCACTCAACTATGGGCTCCTAACCTGAGCTACACCATGAATCTTGACACGCCTTTACCCTTCTGGGCGGAGGAGCATCGACCTGCTGCATTTTTGACAGTAAGTACATGTTTGTGAAAGGGTCAAACAACGCAAACTAATAACACACCCTCTAGTTTGCCAACCTCGAACAAGGCGAAGATAGCGCCGACGTAGAAAACAGCTTCGCCTGATCCTCTTGCTCTTTTACGTTAATGTTGTATTGCTACTAGTTACTGTATATTATCTCCGCAAACAAAACCATGCCATTCTCCAGTTCTCGTGATCTCGGTCAATTGTGCACCTTGAGAAACAGAAGTACGATTGATACACTACACAAGTCGAATAATAGAGTTCACATAAAAAAGAGCCATCGAGAAAGGGATTATGTCTGCTACATGCTCATGATGCCCAAGGATATAACAGACCCCGGTCGTGAGAGTGATACATGCCGAGGCTGAGCCTCGACGGGTAAAGGGAGCTTTTCCTCTGCGAACTCATCCGGCGGGGGTTTGATGTCTGCTGACCTTTCAAGTTCGCCCTCGAGGAGCAATTGCGAGCCTTGACTCTGCTGAGAAACTGGTCGTGACGACGCTGAGTGTTTGGACTCATCGGCTGGTTCGGACTTTGCCTCGGCTTGCACGAGACTATTCAGGGCATGGGAGACCTGAAGGTCTGACTCAAGCAGTTGCTTGGAGCCACGGCGGGGAGGTGGAGAGAGTGAAGTGACTTCAGCGATCTCTTCCGACGGATCTGTTATCAGAGCTTTAGGGATAGGAAGGGGGGCGAGGACGGGTGTGTGCATCTGCAGGAAGCTAGGGTCATTTTGGAATGGTGTGATCTTTTCCGCAATGGGTGTACCGGGTGGAGAGGTCGTAACTGAACCAGCCGTCACTGAGCGCGAAAACTGCAGCTTGGCTGGTGGAGGACTTGCAGAAGACGAAGGTGCACTGAGAATCCGGAGTCGTTGCTTGAATGAGGTCGTACGTTTAGGATGAGTAGTCTGTTGCGATGCTGTGGATGACGGGCTATTAGCTGGTGTTGGTGGTAGAGGTCCAACAGGAGGTGGGAATGGGTTAACAGTTTTAGCAGGGGGTATTGGTGATGCGGGTATGGACTCCAATTTCGTGGAAGCGTGAGTGGTCAGGCCATTCGTCCCACTGCTGCTCGAAGATCGGCGGTGGGTGCGATACTCAGGTTCGTCAGGTCGAGGCGGAAGTGTCGTGGAAGGAGGCGGCTTGCTCGGAGCAATCATGGACAGTCTAAAGGTGCGATTAGCGACAGAATTACGGAATGACGATTTAGAGGAGGTTGGCGGCGTTTCCAAGGGGTTGACAACACCTTGCTGGACATCTTCTTGCTGGATATCAACTGGAGCGGGTGGAAGCGCGGATGTAGGTGGAGGCCGAGGTGGAGGCATCATGGAGGACCTGTGGCTTGGCGGTGTTCGTATCGTGATAGGTACGACGTTGGGAGAAGCAGATCCAGTTTGGGAATGCGTCGTACTTAGAGAGCCGATGCTAATGGCCGATGACCCAGAAGCCCTTTTGGAAAACGTAGGCAAGCCAGAGACAACACTTTGTTGACTACCCTGAGACGAGATGGGACTAGGAGCGCGTTCTGCAGCATATGGATGCAGAGTCTGGCTTAATGGAACAGGAGGAGGCGGCTCAGTAGGCATACGGCTTGGGAGAATGCCCTGCCGCGACCAACGGCGAGCACTTCGCGTACCAGAACTACGTTTCGTGCTGACGCTCGACCTTTCAAAGCCAATACCGTTTTCACCAGAGGCGTATGTGGAAACAGACTGGATGGACGGTGCACGAGGACGTGGCTCTTCTGGGGTACCAAAACGAAAACCAGAGGAATTCGGGCTTGACGGTGGTTCCGTCTCTGGTCGGTCAGTCGATTTCCTTGACATCGATAAGCTACTGCGTTTGACCGTTCCGATAGGCTGGTTCTCAGTCTTTGAATCCTGGCTGGGTGGAGGTGTCGAAGGCCGGGCTGATGCCGACGTCCAACGCTTGCGTGGTGGTGGTTGCAAGGAAAGTCCCCCAAGAGACAATGCCCTGTTGGCTCTATCTTTGCTCAGCGACGTTGGCTCAGCACTAGCCCACTGAACGGGCTGTCTGTCTGACAGGATCTTTCGATCGATGCGACGGTCAATAGGTCCTACAGGACCAGCGATCGGCAAGTTCATCCGAGTGGTGGTCGTTGTGCTGGTGTTGATGGACTGTGTGTCCGGCGTATTTGATCGAAGCATGCTCAGAAGGTTGCTACCCATGCTAGTGAAGGACTCCTCGTTGCCGTCTGCTCTTTCCTGTTGTCGTTCAGATTCGATAGAAGCTGCTCGCGATGCAGACCGCGGTCGTGTGGAATTGGCGAAGAGACCTTTCAGCGCCGAAACAGCACCGACCGGTGACGACGTCTTTGGGATGGTCCTTTGGGAGCGTATAGAACGTGAAGATATGGATGAGGCATAATTGGGATTCTTTTCGACCGCCGGGACGTTGATAGGCGTCGTGGCCTGCGTAGGTGACCGAGGACCGGTATTGGGCGCAGTGATGAGACCTTGAGCGCGAATAGAAAGCATAACATCCATATCCCCACGGGGCTCGTTGTTCCCTAGAGTATGAGCAGGAATCAGACCAGCGCGCACAGTTCTGTTGATTTTCAGTTAGAGGATGGCAACTACCTGAACAAGAGTCCCCTACCTCTGCCCAAGGATGGCATTCTTAATGTTCGTGATCCACTTTTGAGCGTCAGTCTGGTCAGGTATTTGCAAAAGCCACATAACATGCCCACCCTCCTCGTGGGTGTACTCTTTCCGCATGGCACCAACATCTATCCCCCCCACCTTGATGACACCTCGTCTACCTCCAACCTCTTCCTCGGAGACGAAAACAACGCTGTCTTCGTTGATTTCGAGGCGTTCTAGCTCTTGCTCGTCAGGATTCCCTGATTTGAACAGATGCAGGTAGGAGACAGCAGGGCCTTGCCCCCGAGTAACCAAGGTTGCTGGTGTCGATAAAACTAGATATCTGCTCTTCCAGTTCTTTGACAACGCAAAAATCCGCAAGGACGAAGGGGGGTAGTATTTGTGATAAGTACCTGCAGTTTGGCGGAAGGAGATGAGAGTCGCGACTGTTGATGGGAATGGGGGGATAGGGGCAATGGCTGTGGGGGTGGATGGGTTGTGGGCTAGTATAGAACCTGAACGATATCGGCCTGCGGGAGGTGGTTGCTGTATTTGGGGTATCGTAATAGAAAGGCTGGAGCTATGGGGCGATCTTCCACCAATGTTGGGTGCAGACTCGGAGTTGCGCGTATAACCCAACCGTCTCATCTCGGTGGAGTCAAGGATGGGCGTTTGGTCCTCGTCATCCTCGTCCGTTGCACTATCGTCGCGAGAGTGGGACCCTGGTGACACCATAAAGGGTCCTAGGCCAATAGCGTGTGCTGCGATTTCTCGTAGGCGGTTACGCTCCTCGACTTCCTCATCGGCGTGTGGGGCACTGATTTCGATAACGTCTGGAAGAATAACTGGCATGGGAGGTTGTCGTATTGACGGTCGTCGCCGCCCGAATTTGAAGCCCAGTGCATCAGAAGCGGCCACTAAGAGGCCAGCTCTGAACTTACTACGCCCGTTGGCGTTGACACTGTTGTTGCCGTCTGTAGTGGCAGGTCGGACTCTGTCGTAGTTGTGCCCAGGACCACTGTTGTAGCGTGGGGCAGAGTGGTCACTGCCTGCTCATGAATCCGGTTATGGTGCGATGAGGACAAGAAGAGATGCTGTACTTGCCGAAATTAGAGGTGGCATCCGAGCCAATACTATCTCCACGAATAGGTTCTTTGCCCTTCTCGAGCGCTCGTGAGTTGGAGCGAGGCCTGCTGTCCAGCGAGAGCTCGGTGTTCTTGCTCAGTTTCATGCCTCGAAGAATGTTGGTGTGCTCGTCCTGCAAAGCACCAGGGCGACGCGAAATAAGGGGCGGTGATGTGGTTCTTGTAAAGGAAGTGACCGTTGGAGAGGCGGACTTTGGGAGACGGGTAAGAAGCTGAAGAAAGATGGGAAGAGTCAGCGAAGGTGAAGGGAAATCGAAAAAGTCATGATGGGGGGGCAAGTATGGGCACTGCAGCGCCTTGAACTGATCGACCGGAGTAGTCGCGGTACCAATAAGCTGCCAAACACTCACCACCGCGTCCTCGTCGTCATCCATCGTCCCAGCCTTCCTCAATACGGCCCGTTCGACATGATGGGCCCAGGTGAGTAGCGTCGGGATGTTGTCGTGAAGCGTCAGGGGGGAATTGTGGGTAAGCCCCTGCGCCAAAATTGAATCAGGAAAACCATCCGTCCCAATCTCATTGGTGTGCCTCATTTTTTCATGTATGTTTATTAAACTCGCCCTGGCTCAAAATTGATTTGCAGGTTTTCCTCATAAAGTATTACATCCGTCCGTGCCTTGTCCAAAGCCCGCTACCTAAGGTCCACACACCTGTGGAAGACGCACGGCTCCTGGTCGAATTTTTGCCTGGGCTGACGCGCCTACCCTTCCGTAATGCGCGTTTTGCTCGGCGACAGAACATGGATCAGAAGCACACTTCAAAACATCACCAAATGGCTAAACCCTTTGCGCATGGACATCTACCCGGAAGTATATGTCGCCTTTGAGCCGGACTTGGCACATTGGTCGATGGCAGCCTATGGCAGCAGATCAAAAACCTATACGAAAAAGTGCACTCAGTGTAGAGGCCATTGAACCTCCCATCCTCGCCGACGGAAATATTAGAGTCCGCTCAGTAAATTATGATGTCCGTATTCCATCGATGTCGGACGTGCTCTTCGGCATCACCTCCACGATTACCCCAGCTACCCAGCAGTGTCTCCGGTTGCGATGAACAGCCGTTACAGCCCCTCTCCGAACACCTTAAAACCCATTCTGATGTCCGTGCATTCCATCAAAGATAAGTAGAATGTGTAGCCTGATACATCCTAGCTATCAGCAACTTCTGCATTCAGGAAAAAAGCTAGGCAATCGATCACCTGTTGTCCATTCAGTAGCTAGAAAAGGGCGCTAGACGTTAACCACAGTTCGCAAAATTATCCTCTTTTTGGGTTCGTACAGTGGATTTGGCTGGCTGGCACCTGTGGAGCCGACTTTCTGCATGCTCGGTAGGCGCATGGGATGGGGTGCTTCGAACAACGGTCGGAAGTCAGATCCGCTATCCCTGCGCGTTTGTGGCGGTAGTAGCCCCATCAACCGCCGTAGCTCCTCGTTCTCTTTCTCGAGGCGTGCCAATTCGATGTCTCGTTCCAGAGCGTGGTCCGACGCGGCTGCCGTTGTCCATGGTTCGTGATCCTCTTCGTCATCTGCCTGTGCTGCAGTAGATTCCGTGTCTTCTCCGTTGTGAGACCGTAGAACTTGCCTCAACAGATGCGACAGGCGGACCAGGGAGTTGGAGATAGCTGTCGTTGCATCGAGGTCTTTGTTTGCATTCTCTTCTTCTCGGGCTAGCAGCTTGGCTTCGTATTCCCGTATTAGGGATAGTTCGCGTTCCTGTACGTCTTGCTAGGCGGAGGAAAGTAAGTGAGACTTCCTCTTTGAGATGGGGAGGTATACCTACAGCCCGATTTCTAAACGCGCCTTGAAGGAAACCGTTAGAACAGCGCCAGGATGAGGGAATATCTCTCAACTCATGAGGGTTTCTAATGTTTGTTCATACTCCTTGATGAGGGCGTTAAGTTGCTTGTTATCGTGTTGCAGATTTTGATTCTCCTGCATCATGGCTGCGTTCATATTCTCCAATTCCGCGTCATACTCCTCTGCGCCACCGTAAGTCATTGAAATCTTCCATTCGTAACGGACCCATACCCTTAGTCTTATCCATATTGAATCTGAAAATAATTCCGCGTAAGACTTTGGAACTGTATTTATCCCGAGAACGCACCTGCGGAGCACGAAACCTGTTTGCGAATTGACAGCCTGGGTCTGTGCAACATCTGGTCGACATCAACGCATATGCATGGATCACAACGTCTGCTTACCTTGATCTTACTCGTTAGTCCATAGAGAGACACAGACATGCTGCGATTCTGACTGAGTTGCTCTCCAAGCTCAGTGATTATACCCCAGAGCTGCTGCATGAGGTCATGATCGGTATTGCCTTCGAGAATAGCCATGTTTGCTGAGGATGCGAGAGCAAGGAGTACAGAACCAAAAAAGAGAGACGAAGACTAGTAGTACAGATAGAGAATATAGGGCTGCGAGCCCTGCGAGAGGGCCGGGTATATGATCAAGTAAGAGAAGACTGAGACGTGCAGAAGCTGGAGCTCAGTGACGATTGGTGTGAACGTGGGAACACATGTCAAAAGCATCCCCGGCCCGGGCGGACAGAGCCAAGCCACGTGCACTTTTTTGTGCTCGCCGTTAGCCTTTTTCACCACCTACATACACCATCGTCGACCCACCCATTCAGGAACAATGTCTGACTTTATTATGACCATAGACTCCGACGTGGAGGACGTGCCAATTGCATCGTCTTCAAAATCGAAGAAGGAACCGCAAGACGATGCCAAACTTGACCCAGACTTTGTCTTTGACATTGGCGGAGACCCTTATGCCGACTTTGCGAACAAAACTATCGGAGTCGCAGACCTCGTGAAAACAGGCAGCAGACCAGTATGTCCAGTAGTTACAGTTGTTATCTCACCAGTAATTGGTCTCCAGGATCCCATCTCTGTGGATGAAATCATTGCTCGGAGGCGATTGAACTCCAAGCGGAAACGCGAAGAGGAGTCTGAAGACGAAAGCAAAGGCGACGAAGACGAATGCGACGCCCAATACGGGGAAGAATTGGGCTCCGAGCTGGATGAGGAAGATTTGGACGAGGAGGACCCTTTGGGTACATCAGATGAAGGCAGTGACGAAGACGAAGACAAAGGGGGCGGTAGAGGTGATAACGAAGATGATGAAGACTTCGACGATGACAGCGACGAAGAGGAGGAGGAAGAAACCCAAACAGAGAAAGACCGAAAAACAGCTTTCTTCGACTCGGAATCAGGCCCAACAGCGACGCATGATTCTTTCCTAACAATGAACCTCTCCCGTCCGATCCTGAAGGCATTGACAACCCTTGGCTTCTCGAAACCCACGCCGATTCAAGCGTCAACGATACCCGTAGCACTACTCGGGAAAGATGTCGTCGGAAATGCCGTCACTGGATCAGGAAAAACCGCCGCTTTCATAATTCCTATGCTCGAGCGTCTCCTTTACCGCGAGAAAGGTAAAAAGGCTGCTGCTACACGATGTGTGATCCTTGTGCCCACGAGAGAACTTGGTGTGCAATGTTACGATGTGGGCCTGAAGCTTGCAACCCATACCGATATTCGTTTGTCACTTCTCGTCGGTGGGTGTGCTCTCTAAGAGCCGTCCTCTTCTTTCTGAACCTTATTCCAGGTGGGTTATCTTTAAAGTCACAAGAAGCGCTGCGACACGCCCGGACATCGTAATTGCAACCCCAGGTCGTCTAATTGATCATATCCGCAATTCTCCCTCTTTTGACTTGGATGCGGTCGACGTTCTTGTACTCGACGAAGCCGATCGAATGCTAGACGACGGTTTTGCCGACGAGCTTTCAGAAATCATCAAGTCATGCCCAAAATCCCGACAAACAATGCTCTTCTCTGCCACAATGACTGATTCCGTCGACGAACTTATCAAAATGTCGTTGAATAGGCCAGTCAGATTGTTTGTTGACCCGAAGAGATCAACCGCTCGTGGGCTAGTGCAGGAATTTGTTCGCGTTAAAGCAGGAAAAGAGAATGAACGCTCTGCGCTGCTCGTTTCCCTTTGCAAGCGGACTTTCAAAAACAAAGTCATTATTTTCGTTAGGAGTAAAAAGCTGGCACATCAAATGCGCATTGTCTTTGGTTTGGTCGGGATGAAATGTGAAGAGCTTCATGGTGATTTGACGCAAGAACAGGTCGGTTTCATTTTTCTATTGTATCGCCTCGGTCCTGACACCCTCGTAGCGTTTGAAAGCTCTGCACGCCTTCCGGGAAGGCGCAGTCGACTACCTAATGGCAACCGATCTAGCCTCTCGCGGTTTGGATATCAAGGGAGTCGAGACCGTCATCAACTATGACATGCCGTCTCAACTGGCTCAATACCTCCATCGTGTTGGTCGAACAGCTCGTGCGGGCAAAAAGGGCCGGTAAGCATATGTAATTTTGTCATAGGCGGACATTGATTTATCACCACAGTTCTGTGTCCCTCGTCGGAGAGGCTGATCGTAAGTTGCTCAAGGCAGTTATCAAGCATAGTTCATGGGAGGACCAAGTTCGGCACCGTATCGTTCCTTCCGAGGTTCTCCAGACATGGGTGCAGAAGCTGGAAGGACTCACAGGGGAAGTCACAGAGATTCTTAAGGAGGAGAAGGAGGAGAAACATGTGCGCTTGCTTCGCGGTTCTCCTTCCCTTACTGTCTGACATTCGCCCACAGTTTCGACAGGCGGAAATGGAGCTGAAAAAAGGCCAGAATATGATTGAACATGAAGCCGAAATCTTCTCACGGCCAGCACGTACATGGTTTCAAACAGGGAAAGAAAAGCAGAAGGCGGAAGGTTTGCATTCCTTGTCCACCTGCTATCAGGATAATTTACCCTTAAGTTTCAAGAGGTGAGCAAGCGTCTGCATGAGACTGGAGGGAAGAAAACTGCACCAAAGGCTGTGGATACAGTCAAGGTAGGTGTTCAGCAGCTGTCTCTCATTACATTCTCTGAATTGCTATTGCTTTTCTAGCCTAAGCGGGATAAGCTATCGGGCTTATCGCGGAGAGCGAAACGAAGAAAAATGACAACGGAAGACGATAAAGAAGCAAATGACGGCAAGGCTCTGAATGCTGCCATCCGTTCGGCAAAGAAAGCTTCCCGTCCACAGAAAATTGGAGTTCCAGAACGCCGAGATTCAAAGCCAGCAAAGAGAAAGAGAAAGAGAAAGACATTTGGCAGACCATCCAAGTCTGGAAGCACTTTCGAAGGTGACATGGGAAAGAGACCAAAGGCAAGAGAAGGGATTAGAAGTCATAAAGGCGATGCCGTGAAGTTGGACAAGAAGGGCGCAAATAAGGCAAGACCCAAGAAAAAGGGCCGGTCATAGTGACGTCCCATGGTCCTGTCTCCCGTTTTTATCGCGGTGATTCGGCATTATTTTATCATTGTACGCCTCACTACTCTGCTACATTGGATTACCCATAGTGAACCCCAACTGCTGTGCAGCCCAATATCTTCATCCATACAGGAGCAATGCCCTCTTCTTCGCATCCAATCTGCATCCCGTTGTCGCGCAGAATAAAGTATTCTCTTCCCGGGGTTTGCACAGCGGCAACAGCAGGATGCAATGCTCGATTTCCACTCGAAGAGAAGTGGATACTTTCAACATGATGGTGGCTGCGGGCCAAAGCCAATCAGCGCATGCAAAACCCGTTTTCGTTTGACATACGCTGGAAGGAACAAGTTCACTCTTTGAAACCTGTGGTCGCGGGTCGTTGATACATGGCTTTGGAGGCCGCTGAATTCTTGATGCATCTCACTGGACGACAACCAGGGACCGCTAATACTGAATAGAGCGCCAAGGTCAATGCGGAATGAACGAGAGAAATCACTTCAGTGCCGCAGACTTACCTGTTGCCTACTACGCAGGCTAAGACATAACGCCATGCTACGATCAGTTTTACTCTCCCCGTTTCTCCCTCTTGTTGAATTCTCGACAACCAGAGCTTACTGACGCCTCTGTCGTACTCCTCGTGATTAGTCCACTGCAGTTGGTCCAACAAGTCAGGACTTTGCCGTAGGTCGACTGCACCGTTATCTCCTTTCCTGATTCTAGCACCAATGTACGCCGACCAATCTGCCCGAAGATGAACACCGTCAGAGGGTTTCATCTGAAAAGCAGGAAGGTGCCCTATGACTTCACAGGTACCCTCTAGAATGTAGTAAGAGGCAATTGAAGATGCTGAAAGAGTAGTTATCTCCCAGATGTCGTCAGTGATTTGCTGTGCGCCTAAGATGCTCATAGGGTTCGCGTCCGCACTACTTCCTTGAGACCCAACTGACACACGGAAGAAGAATTTCGTCAGAATGAACCTGTGCAAAAGATCAGTAGGCCTGCAGGCAAATTCCCGTAGTAGTCAGCCTTCCGCAAGAGAAATTCATTACCTGATGGCAACGTTGACCTGTCTTTCATCGTCTGGGCTTGTCCAAAGACGCTCAGATATCGCGCAGACTTTTCCCATTGCACGTCCAAGAAACGAGGAGTGATATGCAAGCTGCTTCTTTTTGACTTCCTGCTCGCGATGTATAAGATATGGCCACAGATTTGTTATTTTGGAAGAATATCGCTGAAGTATCTTGTCCAGTCGCTGGCCGGAAAACCTTCTCGACAGTTGATACGACGAAGACAGATAAGCTAGGCAAGAACATTAGAATGGCCAAAAATGCAACATGAAGTGTTATTGAGCACCAGCATAACGAAAGGATTTGGAAACTTGAGCACAGTTCCTCAAATCTTCCGAAGAAATGGCACTCAGGGCTACTGCAAGTTTCTGCACTCGCTTTCTTTGAGAGACTGAAGGAGGGAAATATATAGGACTCAGCGAGACTGTAGAGTCGTGGGGGAAATCTGTGCAAGGCATAGTGACTGTGGTGACAAAGGAAAGAGTTGTTGGTTCAGGGATGCTGAGGCTTGCTGTCGTTGAGACCTGATGTTCTTGTACAGGTAATTCCAACTTTTTCGCAAAAACCGGGGGCTTGAAAGGTCGAGAACAAGGAATAGATTTTTGGGCTGCTGCTTCCCGTATGCTTCGATATACAGGGACAGAGTTTGCGGTAGTCAAGTTACCAGAAGCACTGTCATCTTCATCCATGTCTTTCGAAGGCAGTTCCTGGACGCTCGTGTGCGACACCTTAATCATTTTTCGTGCATATGTTTGACCACTTTCAGCCCCAGGTCGCTTGATAGAAGTCGGAGGAGTTGTCGACGTCACATTAGTGGATCCATAAGGTACTACTATGTGTCGAGTGCCGTTCTGTGATGCACGAATTATTGTCGTGGATAGTGCTTCAATATGGGCCGGTGAGGAGCCTTCCAGTATCGCAGTATGGGTTTTTGGTCCCGAAATCGAATTGTCTGTGGTTCTAGCAGGCTGATCTCCATCACAAGTAATGGAGGACGAAAGGACGATGGAAGACGCTGATTGAGATTTTTGCCAAGTCAATAGTTTCTCGATGAGAGCATCTTTGGGTGTTTTCGAGTACCCAGTGATCTTTTTCTCTTTGCACAAGAGTCTAAGCCGCGTCACGTTCAGCCTTTGGAGTTCGGTTTGAGTCATCGACGAAGCCATAATCCTGTGCAAGCAGAGAGCAATCTCAAAAGTTGGTAGAAGAGTGAGTTACGGCTGTTAGTGGATGGAATTGTTTGGCTGAACGGAAGGGGCATCCACGGAACCAAATAAGGGAAAGAAGCACACAGATGAGACAACCGCATAGCAAACAGACAGAGGCTGAGAGCAGGTTCATTATTCGCTTGGCAGGAGTCTAGTAACGTCGAAGATATATTTCCTGGACGTACTTAACCCATGAGGAGATAGTCGGCCTTCAGCAGTCGGCAGAGCCTGAGGTCACGGATATGGCATCTCATTAGGGCTGGCGCTGGGTAGGTGGTTTCTAGCCACTTTGCGACCAGTTTGACGCGGCAAAAGAGGCGCATCTGCGACCAGTGACGGAAATATGAACAAGCCAAAGAATACTGGCTGATCGAGGTGGCTTAAAAGTAGATCCTGCCTCACAACTTGTTTAGCGCGAGCGTAAATGATCCTACCGTGGGAGGCACCCACCGGCCCGGAGGCGTACCCCAAGCCGTGGGGGGTGATAAGATCAACCAGAAAGTTCCAGGATTCGAAAGTTCGAGTAGTGCTGGGTTAGATTGCTCGGCGCCGATGTTACTAACGTCAGATTGCTTCGGCCCCCCTGTTATGTTAGATACTTGGGTTTGTAACTGTCATATTGGATTATATAATCAATTTTAAAATAAAATAAATTTCCCTAAATTCCCTAAATTTCGAGCATTCTAAANGTCAGANTCCTCAGAGATGCTTAAACTCGATGTTGTGGTGAGATGAAGCGTCGATGAGCACCTTATTCCGACTTTTCCCTTGGCGTACAGGTTTTCCGTGNGGTGTGNCAGGANTTCCCACGAGGGGNTTGGGTACATTATCTCGACTTTTCTAGGACAATTTGACCCCTTTCAGAGGAGNTCAAATGNAAACTGCCCAACATTGGCCNGAAAGTGTNCCGAAAATGATGTCNGGANCCATCCNACAGGAGCTGAGGCTACCATATATAGACAGGCATCTAGCAGTATCTGACATGGAGTTTTGGACCCCCTGCTGTTAGATACGTTACTAACATGTAAGTTACTTGTCATATACCCCTAGGTTACTAACATTGAACTAACCAACCCAGCACTAAGTTCGAGGACATTCAGGAAATGGAAAGCACGGCATCAAAGCACGGCGATCGTGCACGGCGGCACGGCGGCTATCTTATACGCGGTCACGTGCGAGGTCAACCGACAGGTCGTGCTCGTTGTGTTCAGCCCCTAGTACAACTTCTTCTATCCGTCACACTATCTTGCAGCCTCAAATGAGACACTGTGGGAAGGAAATAGCCGTAAAAAGGACTTATATTTGTACATTATAAATCTAGCACTAGTATATAAGGTACGACGTACTCGTATGTAGGAACAGAGGAGTGAGACACATAGCGGGAGGGGCTTACCATTCGCCACCGCAGCCACTTACAGATCACCACGCTGCCCTAGCTCTCCAACACCGTGGCATTGTCGTTGACGTTGTCGGCAAAGCACCGCTCGTATTCGCCCTCCCTGTCCGTGTGGTCTTGTTGTTGTCCACACTGCCTTCATCGTGTCACGGTCAAGACTCGGCTGCCGTGGACATGGATGGAGGAGACAAGAGGTGCG
>JANKHO010000475.1:0-22207 GCA_027627235.1 Agrocybe chaxingu | reverse complement strand
CCGTCACGTACGTCAATCCGAAGCTCGGGTACGCCGCCCGCCAGCATGAGCTGCGCAGCTGGGGTTTTGGTTCGTGCGTCTGCGCACGGTGCATCGAGGAAGAGAAGATGGCACGTCAGGCGCCGGCTGGGAACGGAGGAGGTGACGCGGGAGAGGTGACCGATATGGACGACTTGGCAGCCGAATTGAAGGCCGGGTTGGGGGTTATGTGAAGTGGAAATGAAGGTGGGCGTTGACGCATTTGCGTTGAGGGTGTGATCATGAATAGTAGGCTTCTGGGCCACCAATTGATTAGATATTGTCATGCAAGCGAAAAGCTTAGGCCTAGTAGGTATGTAGCCGTTGAATATCAAAAAGATGTACGTCCCCAAAGTACTTCAGCCTATCGATCAAGACAAGCAATCGCCTCAGGTTCTCTTTCACCTTCAAGATGTCGACCACCTCTGTCTGTGAGATCACAAGTCAGCTGCTACTCATCGCAACGAAGCTCTCCTCCATTCTCTATTCGAGAAAGCATCCTGGATCGCGCGGACCCCACGCGATAACTCGCGAAATTTTAACCCAAAGCGTAGCCTAGAAGACGCAATGAAGGCCTTCATCACGTTCCGATGCACGCTTTTGGCTGCTGAAAAGCCTGAAATATATGCGCTACTCGAAAAAGGAAGCCTACGCGGAGCACTCCCCTGCATGCTCTTTTCCTCCGACCACCACCATGCCCATCGAAACGTACGTTGCTGCTCCTCTTTTCCCGTCCTATGCTCATACCCTTTGGTCCAGCAAACCCGTGAACTCTATGTGGGCCTTCTTTGTGGGCCCGCCCAAGAAGCCAAAAGTGGTGCCAACGCCAGTGGTTGAAGAAGGGCTCGTGGCGATGGACGTGGAAGCTGCAGTGTCTCAGGAGCTGCAGGACGAGTACGCGGATGCGTATTCAGAACACGCGTTGGACTTTAATGCATTGCCTGTCGCTGAAGGCATCGCGTTCGAAGAGCGGGGGGACATGTACGACCGACAGGCAGCTATGGTGCTCTGGACCAACGAGATGCGGCCCTCGTTGCGGTACACACCGGGCCCCAATAGTGGCAACGCCATTGTTCCTTCTGTACCCCCAAGCGACCCGACGCCGTCCTCCGCTGCGGCACCCTCGTCAAGCTCTACAGACCCGAACTGCCAACAGGCTGCTCAGAAGGGTCCTCTCTTCAAAGTACACCCTTCAAGCTTCTTCATGTCTCCTGTCTTTGATTACTCTATTCCTGACTCAAAGGTTACCATTTCATCGCAATCCTTCCCTTCCAAAACCCATTAGTAAACACCACCACAGAAGGCTACCCTAGCTCATGCCGACCACCTCAAACTCAGCTTCGAGCATGAAGCTACGCACATAGCCAAATCCTGCGCGCTCACCAAGGCCGTCCGGCGCACCGCCAAAGCCGAAGAACAGCACTACGCCAAGGTCCAGCACGAGCTCCAGGTCCTGGCGCATGCCGCAGAGCAGGGCCAGTCCTTCACCTGTCTCGATCCGCAAAATGCATACGACTTCGCAAGCGCGACACACGCCGTCTTAGTCTCTGAGCAAAAGATGGTTAAACGAAGGATTGCGGAGAACGAGCTTCGGAACGAGTTGCTCAAGGATGAGCTGAAGAGGATCAATGCGAGGGTGAAGGCGGCTGAGCAGCAGACTAGCAGATTGCTTGAGACGTTCGAAAAAGAAGGCACACCTGTGGACTACTTTAAGTCCTCCATGTAGAACCCAACCTGCATAGGAAAGAGGATCTCAACGAAGAAGACAGCAAAGACAGCAACTCGGAAATGATGGAGGGCAGTGTTCAAGGAAGCGATTCAGAGGATACTGAACAGAGTGTCCTCGATTCGTAATATCTCGCTTATTGTCTTCAAGGTTTCGCAGAGTCTCATTCCAATTTTGCTCTTGTCGCGCTTTAGCGCCCGAGTATAAATGCTTCACCTTATCACATGACCACAAAATAAGCGCCGATCGGTGGTTGACTTTTCGACCCGCCGTGAAATAGACCGGGTATAATCCATGCCGAGTATTGAGATTAAATCACCTCAGCGTCCGACGGTGGGCATTGATATTGATACAATCTTGGAAGTTGTGCTCGGGTAGAATAAACGGACTTGAAGAAACACCCATGGGTGGCTCGTAATGCCCTCACGGGTTACTACATACACCAAGTCCGACGAGCCAGCCAGTCTGATGTCGCATCTGTTGTAAAAGCACTCCGGTTGTATGGCCCCTTTGAAAGGCATGGTTCCATGATAGAAGCGGCCCCGAGATATTACTTGGTATGTCAACATAGTCATATTTTGTTAAACGTAGGAATTGTTTACCCCGCAGACTATTCATCTAGAAGAAAGATAATACATGGTACATATCGGATATTAAAGCGCTATAGCCAGACACTAGCATCACACGCTTTCTTCATTTAAAATGAACAGATTTCCCATCCTCCTCGAAGCTCTTGCGGATAGCGGCAAGTAAGCGGTGATTCTTGACGGCGTCGTCAATTGTGGGGTGCCTCCCCAGCTCCCCCCTCGCAAACTCCTTCCACGAGTTGGCGACGTTGTCAATGGCGCCTCCAACGGCACCTGGATCACGATACTCGACCTTCTCTCCATTTACATACAGGTCTGCGTCAACAACGTGAATCGCTGCTCCCATGAGAAGGTCAGACTCAACGCGAATGGTGCCTTCCTCGCCATCTATCTCCCAGAGAAAGCGACGCCTGCCTGGAGTCATCTTATAGCCAGTGCGCCACACGGCATTGACGAAGACCTTGGATTTGAGCACGCCAGAGAAGGAAATATGGTCAGGTTCAGTGACGACTAAGGTCTTTCCGGTAGGCTGCTTTGTTGCCTTGTCGACGATAGTCGTTGTGTCGTAGATGAGTGTGCTCGTTGCACTGACAGAGGCGAAGTCGCCGAGAATCTGGGTGAACAGGTTGAGGAAGTGCCCAATGATGATGCTGAGCATGGTCGCCCCGTTCTCCGCGTCGATAATGTAACTGTTGTTCTCGGTGGTTACTGGGCCCCACCCACCGAAATCCTGGGGAATAGTTCCGATCTTGTATTCATCCGTGTCAGTTTCCCGCTCCTCATTTCGCCAAGAAGCTTCAGGCTCACAACGTTCGTGGACAGTATTGTGCCGATCTTTCCGCTGGCGATAATTTCCTTGATCTAAGAGGCGTTGCGGTTAGATATAGGTGGCGCGTATTTTAGAACCGGATTGCGCACGTACCTTGGTGACAATTGCTGAGCCATGTCCTTGGAGCCCAATAAGAGATCTGACGCCATTCCTCTTAGCCGCCTCTGCAATCTCCAATGTCTCCTGCAAACTCCTCCCTGCCGGCCACTCAATGAAGAAATCCTTCTTCGCCTCAATCACTGGCATAAGGAGCTCCTTGTGCATTGGCGTCTTCACTGACACGGCGACCAAGTCGACGTTGGGGTCAGAGGCGATCTTGGCCGTGTTACCAGAGTATGCGGAGATGGGATGTCCCACTATCTTGCCGTACTTTTCCGCTGCGCTGGCGGAAGTTGCATCGGATGAGTTGGAAATGGCGACAATATCGTAAATTCCTTTGAGCGCTTGTTGGGTGAGCGCCGGGGCGATGACGTCAGACGCCCATCCGGAACTGGAAAGGCCAACAAAGCCGATTTTGATGGGAGTAGTAGGAGGGGCCATGAATACGTTTTGCAAAGAGCAATGCAGAGGTGTGTCTTATATTTGAGTTATCTCCCACGAAAGTGCTTCTGCGAGTTGTAAGCCGCCCAAAGTTTCCGATCAATTGCGGGATGCAAACCTGTGCAATAGTATAGTATGACACCAATATGACACCCGCCACAGCCTTTCTAAGACTGCAACCCTGCCAATCAACCAATGGCGCCCGTTCTCGTCATGTCGGTTGTGTAAGGTAAGTTTTGTCAGCCACTTTATATTCAAAGGCATTCCAGGTTCTTTCCCAGTACAAAGGTCGAATTATTGGTCAGCTGCTCCATTGATTCTTGATTGCAATTACGCATGCACCGAGTTGGCATGTCTCTCAGCTGATGACCGAGAAGGACGATGTTTGGGCTCCTGATTTATGGTGTGATTCGTGATTTGTTCGGTTGTATCTTGTCCGTCAAATTTGAAGGCCTGAAAGGACCTTTCGAAATCCTAACAAGCCGATGTATTTATAGTCCGGAAGAGGGGAATGAACGAAGACTCTAAGCCCTGACCTTCTTGAAGCGGATGGATTGAAGATTGACGCCATGCAATACCGATGCCTGGTTCAGTGCACGGAACAACTCGACCTACACTGAGAAAGAGTGCACGATTTCGCTGGTCCCTTTGGAACATCTCCGAACTTGCATACGCGCCGAGCCTCACAATCTCTCACAGAGGTCTCCTAAATTACATAGGCAATACGGCGGTAAAAACAGAAGACATATATGGCGATTCTGGAAGAAGAGCCCAGCACCCTTTTCGTCGCAACGGACGCCAAATCAAAACCTTCCGGGCTTCGCAACGTTGAGCGCCTATTTGGCGCACACTGGTCCGGTTTAGCTTGCAGGGGACAGTGACATTACCGACCGCGAGCTATAAAGAGTGAAGAAATAACAGATTTGTCAATTTAGATAACTTCCCTCAAACTCCGACCTGTCCCAAGAACATTACAGCACAGCCCGCAAGCAAACCAGCCTTGCAACTGTACATGCACCCTCATGTCGGGAATCCCTCAAGTTCCGCGATCGCCTGTTGAGCACCTCTTCACGGCAAATGTTCCTCCAAACGAAACCGACAAGGAGCTTATCACACCGCTATTTCCGGCGCTCAGAGATGTCTCGCAAGTCTCCCCGAAGAGGAGCATGAACCATCCAGATGGCCACCCAAGAAACCTTTGACCATGCTCGCCAAGCGCCGGGACGAGTTCAACGATTTCATCCACTCTCATCGAGCCCTCCTCCTTCCGATCCGGGAGCTTCCCCCCGAGCTCCTCCAGGAGATCTTCCATCACTACTACACCATCTTTGTAACCTGGTTCACGTTCCAGCGCGATGCTCGCCCACCCTTTATCTTGACGCAAGTCTGCACCGCATGGCGGAACGCAGCCATCGCCCTCCCTTCGCTCTGGGTCAAGATTCCGGCCTTCAACCTCAGCCGCGGGAAAACCCATGAAGCAGGATACCTCTCGTTCGTCGAGGAGCTCTTCCGGCGGTCGGGCGGGCTTGCGATGCTGGAGGTGTTCGTATACTATTACCCTCTATCCGGAAAAGCGGAAAGCCATCCGGTCATGGATATCCTCATCCGACACTCCGAGCGCTTGAAAATCCTCACGCTCGATGGCAACCAAGGGGCGTTAGACGTGTTCGCTGGTGCCAAAGGCCGCCTTCCCAACCTCGTCCAGTTAGGTCTGCACATCCCCGCCACGGCCGAGGACCTTTGGCAGACCCCAGGGGTTGTCATCGCCAAGAATGACACGTTTGAAGAGGCGCCGAAGCTAGAGATTGTGAAGATGCCTCGCAAGACCCGTCCGGCGTGGCTTATGTTGCCGCTACAGACCATTATCAAGTTCGACAACGAGCCTCTTCAGTGGGCTTTGAGGACGGGCGGTGAATCGTGACAAACGGTCGCCCAAACTGTTAGTGATGGCCCTCAACGAAACGTTCGCGTCTTGAATCCACATTTCCTGAGTGCTGTTACAGCATTTAGTTAATCGTAGTATGTATGGAGCCAGTTGTCAACACATTTCACTCACCGAAGCCGATCCGCGTTTAATTGGTTGAGTAACACCTAAGCGACGAGCAGTCGAGAGCCAACTGCTTGGCTTCTGCTAGTGACCTGCGAAAATTTGGGACGATTGGGGACGGCCTTTCCAACTTGGACATCAGGTACGTTTCGAATAGGATGCACAAGATGATATTTCTCGCTTTATTTCTAAATTCCAGATGCAGCTGGGACAATAGCCTCCTCGTCTCGCCCTGTCCGTGAAAGAAAAATGACGCCGTCAGCTTAACTGTCTGCCAACAACATTCCGCGGAAAGCGTACCTTCGTAGAATTTCTGTAAGAACGTCCTCTGCGGCCTATCTTTTGATTCCAACAAAATCCCCACAACATGGTCCGTCTGCTTCCAGCAGTTCATCGTCTCCTGGTAGTCCTGTCTCCCCTTCAGGACCAAGACGTCGATGGCGCGTGGGTCCGTGACGTGCCGGTTCTTCTCGAAGTTGTGTCGGAGGGCATGCCGCACTTGTGATAGGCTCTGGCTGAGAGAGTAGAGGGAACAAATTTCGGGCGCCTAGAGAACGGATAAAAAGATACAGATGCGTTGGAAGGGTGATTAGTATTTGCTATTCCGTCCACCACCATTGGCTGCCGGCGAATACTGTTGGATTTGGGCACTCACAGCGCGATACCAGTCCCTGTAGAGCTTCAGAACGCGCTTTCGTGCGTCGGAAGCGCTGGGCGACGTTCGTGTGAGGGTTGCGAGGCGGGAGGGTATTGTGGTCATTGTGGGCGTTGACGGCAAAAGTCGCTCGAGCCTGGCTGCCAAGTTCGAACTCCGCTCCCAATCCGGCATATGCCCCTTGTCTCGACTCTCTGCTTTCCCCCGTTATCTCTCTTTCTCCGTAGACGCCACAGATACCTCGACTTTTGTCACCCTTCACACAAGCAATATGGTCCGTGGAACTGGTGAGTGACAGGTTTGGACCTTACGTCTGGTGAAGATGGCGCTAATCGTTCACTTTTGACAGGCAAATTCAAGCAGAAACGCGGTGGCGGTCGTAACTTCAGGTATGCACGATCGGCAAAAATCGGGCTATTTTTCGCTCAAGGGAGCCTCCAGCAAGGATGTAAGCTTCGATGCAACAGAACGCGCCAAGGCAGCGCGCAGGTATGTCTCCCGATCCCCGATCGTCCTGCGATTACGTTGGCTAACTTCGTGCTATCTAACACAGAGGTGAAGATGAGGATGAGGATGACTCCGAGGAAGGATCAGAAGAAGGCTCCGAGGAAGAGTCGGAAGAGGGATCTTCTGAGGGAGAACAGCAGGAACTGACTCGCGCTCAGCGGCGCGAGATGAAGAAGAAACTAGGTGCCAAGGAGAAGAAAAAAGAGGACGGCGAAGACGAGGAGGAGGAGGAAGATGAGGACTTGATCAACCCCAACCACGTCAAGAAGAAGATGAACATATCTGACCTCGGTGCACCTCGCGAATTAACAAGGCGTGAACGGTCAGTCCTCTGCTGAAGTTGATTCATGTCATTTGTCCATCTGACCCAATCGTGAATGTGTAGGGAACAGAAGGAGAAGCAGGAGGCTCAGGACAAGTACTGGAAGGTTCGTCCTGTGTCACTTTCACCGTGCATAGCTGCTCGTATCAAACACTTTCCTGCCAGCTACACGTCCAAGGCAAGACCGACCAGGCGAAAGCCGACCTCTCTCGACTGGCCAAGATCCGTGCTGAACGCGAGGCTGCTCAAGCGAAGAGGAAGGCTGAGGCCGAAGGTGAGTTTTCCTTTTTTTTGTCAGTTGACTCCGCTGATCAATTCTTTGTCTCTCAGCTAAAGTGCAGGAGGCGGAGGCTAAGAAGCAGGCTCAGCTAGCCAAGAAGAAGACATAGATATGACGTAGTTGTCCCAATTTTCTTTTGGAAGTTTGGTGTGTAAGATGGGCTCGCTACACAGCCAGACCCTCGAATACGCCAGATACGTCTGTTTGTCGTTGTAATGTAACGCATCACAAGGGTATGCGCTCAGTCCATCCGTGCGTTGCGCGCAATTCAAATTCAGTCCATATGCCAGGAACGCAATAGGGGGTGTGAGTCAGCCGCAACGCTGGAGAAATTTTGAGCTGCTTGCAAAACAATCTTTGCGCGAGCGTTAAGTCCAACGTCCTCTCACTCAAGTCCATCCCACGGCTGTCAGATTTCGACGATGGCACCAGGCTTTGTGCCAAATCCGGCGTGTGAGTGTGCTTCTCGTGACGTCACACTTCGATTAACGGATATTCTGCAGACTGGAGCAAACGCAAGGCATCGGATGGCACAGTCAAGTACTCGTGCACGCCCTGTGCAGACAACCGTGAACGCTCTGCACACCACTGTCAAAAGCATGAAGAGACCAACCCACACAAGGCTGCGTTGCGAGCCTTTCTGCGAAGGAAGGCCACGGCCAACACCACGGAAGCATCCTCGGGGCACCCTACAGCCTCGGACATGGACCAAATTATCAAAGAGGACGGCCTTCGTGCCTTGTTGGCATCTGCCACTGGGAGTTTGCACCATCGGCCGTATCCTGCCTCTTACCCTGGGCTCGAAAACCCTGACTATGACTTTCCCGGCCCCTCTCCTGTCACTGGCATCGACTGGCATGTTGCAGAAAGCACGGAAAACACCACACTCCAATCATCACCCCTCCACCAAACCCTTTCTAACCTTGCAAAGGCGACATTGGATCTAATAGATGGGAATATCAGTGAAGAAGAGCTGATCGAGCGGCTCAGCATTGGAAGCGACGTAGAACTGGATCCTCGTACGCCTATTTCTTTCTATCATTTCATTTCTAAGGTTAAAAACCACTTGAAGAGTATACTGGTGCACAGAACACCAGCACGACAACTCATGGCCCTACCAAACGGCCCCGCAATCGTCAAACTGACTCAGAGTCCTCGCGGGAATGGTATCCGTGGCCGGATAAAGTGGTAAGTCTGCTTCGATGAAGTCCTACTCGCCTCCTGAAACATTGTAGACATGCACTCTGGATATTCTCATGCATCTACCACGCTCGGTCTTCTCGCAACGTCAACTCGACCTCTTCCTCTGGCTCCTTACTGTTAACGATGTGGATGCAGTCCCATCAATCAAACAAATGAAAGACTTGAATGTTCAACTTCAGCACCTGTGTGGCGTCGACACTATTCCTTTCTCCGGGAAGTTAGGGCATGTTTACCATGTTAACAGCCTCTCGCAAATATTGGCACAGGTGCGTTGCTGATCTCTTCGAAAACGAACTCCTTTTTGATTGCCTGGTTAAAAGGAATTTGCTAACCCCAAAGTCCGGCCTCACCTTCACTTTTATCCAGAAGATTCTGGCTGCGCGGTATCAGAGGCTCGACAGGCAGCACGCTGGTTGCATGAAATGCCCTCTGAAGATACAACGCCGATGATACGCCTTCGTGATGATGATTACTACATCTTTGAGCCCACAATGCTCGTAAACAACACATTTTGCATTCCACACCGTTGGTTCATACGAAATGGTAGCTTCTATGCGAAGGCTTGGACTCTCGAGATCGTTTCGAGTGATAACCACCACGCATGGCGTGTTCACAAGGATCGAGAAATTCAAATTTCACAAAACGACCTCTTGAAGAATTTCCCAAAGCTTTGCCGTGATCACCAGATGTACAACATTCCACATCCATCCCAGCTCATAGGTTAGCCACACTGATACCCTCGATATCTTCGACGAGCTAACTATTGAACCTTACCAGATGTTCGCACAAAGGAGGAACCACATGTTCTGACGAGATGGGATCATACAGACCCTACAGTTGGCAATCGTTGGCGTGCGGCTGCAAAAGGGAAGCGTGTCATGAGTGTTCCCTTGTGGACCTACTGTGACGACACCTCCGGCAATCAGTCAAAAAAATGGAACGAACATAACAGTTTCCTTTTTACACTTGCTGGGCTTCCGGGCGAACAATCGGCAAAGGAATATAACGTCCATTTCCTCTGCACTTCAAATCTTGCACCTCCTCTCGAAATGCTTGACGGTGTCGTCAGCCAGCTTGAGTACGTCTTCTTCCACTGCCAATACCTGAGCGTGCTAACTGATCTCGTCAGGACGGCACAGAAAGAGGGCGTATGGGCCTGGGATTGTGTTCTAAACGAGCCGGTCTTACTTATTCCCTGTATACTTGCTCTTCTCGGTGACAACCCCATGCAAAGTGAATTTGCATGTCACATCGGAATGCGAGGCAAGCATTTTTGTCGGATTTGTATGGTCAAGGGACTTGATACGTTGGCGGAGGACCCTGAGCAGCAAGGACATGGCCTGCGAGCAAGTCCTACTACTCTCGACGCTACCCCTATTGACACCTCTGGCGATGAGACCTCAACAGATGCTGGCAGTGATGGCACTGACATCCAATCAACTGAAGTGCAATCAGCCACCGAAGAAAGTGGACCACTCTTGGAGAAGAAAAGGAAGAAAGGCAAGTTTGTCGAGTCCATGGCCGCAATGATAACTCGTGTCGCGGCCTTTATGAAAGTATGTCCAAAGGTTCATGGTGCTAAGCAATACCTGACCTACCTGATAGCGTGGCAAGCCTCGGGTCAAGTCCGAGACTCAATCTAAGCTCGAGTCGTTTTTTTCATTGGCAAAGGTCGTTGGCACTCGGACTGCAATGAAGGAAGCGCGAACTGAGACAGGAATCAAGGATCCTATTCAAGAACACTTCCTTGATGGACTTCACAATGCATACAAGTCTGAACGTGGAATCCCCAAAAAGCAGGCTGCCCTTGATGCCGCTGTCGAACGCCTCCCACCTTGCATCACAAGTCCTGTCTGGCGCCTTACAGGTAAAAAAATGTTCGTCTGTCTCCTCATTAAACACCTTACTCATCAACGACAAGGTCTCGATCCACACCAGGATACTCCAATCGAGATCCTACATGTCGTCCTTCTTGGCTTCGTCAAATATTTTTGGCGTGATGTCATCGCAAATCAAATCGGCAACAAGGAGGACAAGAAGGAGCTGCTCTCACGACGCTTAGTCAGTTTCGATACAAAAGGACTGAATATCTCGCCCTTGAATGGGCGCACTTTGGTCTACTACGCTGGTTCGCTGACAGGACGTGACTTTCGTGCTATCGCCCAAGCAGCTCCATTTGTCCTTTACGATCTCGTTACCCCAGAGTGCTATGATGCATGGGTTGCTTTGTCACGACTGGTTCCCTTAATCTGGCAACCGGTCATCGAGGATATCAATGAACATACAGTAAGTCTACAAGCTACTTGAGCTCTAGAAGGCATGAGTACTGACTTTGTTCTGACACATATCTAGAAGGTGCTGGAGATGGAAATTGACGCGTTTCTCCTACGCACGGCGCGCTGGACTACCCAATGGTTCAACAAACCCAAATTTCATTTACTTCTTCATCTTCCAGATCACATTCGGCGGTTTGGACCGGCCATACTCTTCGCAACCGAGGCATTTGAGTCATTTAATGCTGTCATTCGTGCCAAGAGTGTTCATAGCAATCGTCAAGCCCCTTCGCGTGATATTGCACAGGCATTTGCTCAGGGAAATCGTGTCCGACATTTGTTCAGTGGAGGATACTTTCTGCCACGACACCTTCCAGCTCAGGATCCCAATGCCCTCCTACATGCTGACATGACAAATCAAAAAGGGTCACAGGATCCTTCAAAATGGACGCTGGAAATGTGGGTGACGGTGGGCCGGGGGCCATTGCAGCTCATGTCATTCTCTAATACGGCGACTTCTTATCTTGGCCTTGCATTTTTGGATCAATTACAAGACATATCTGGTGTGTTTTGTGCGCACACATCCCCTGACCTTCACTGAAATTTTGCCTTCAGGACTATGCGTTCTTGACAAGGCACTTCCGCGTGCTTTCTCTGAGACCATCACAGGCCAGAAGCTCCCCAACACCTCTTCCCGTCATCGTCTCTTTCGTACTTGCTTGTCATTTATCCTGTCCAACGGCGACACCTGCCAACTGGGAGAATATGTCATGATTCGGTCTCCCACAGCGGTCATCCCTTTTCTCGCAAGAGTGGATGAAATAATTCAGGAGGTTGGATCAAGAGCCGCTGACAGCAGCCTGCCTGATGGTGTTCTCGTCCAACTTGTTGATGTGACGGGTACTTCGGCAAGACTTCGTATGCCTCAACTGTCTCTGATTAACCACTGGCTATTGGTTAACTATAACGTGAGTTCTTGAGAAAGACTATTTGTGCATTTAACAAGATCTTGGAATACAGGATATTGTTTGCACACTTAACACCCAACATGAATGCGAACGCCACAACTGCCAGACCAGTGGTCTCCGCTATGTCTATCAGGAGCGTGTCCAAACACGCCAGCAAGTCCACATAGTGGAACACATAGAAAATCCTGACGATGTTATCCTTAATACAGCTCAGATGCGGGATGCACGATACGTCCAACAATATCGCATCCCTTCTCAGCCGCTGGTTCTCCATGACGTAGTTGAGGAGAGTGTCCGCAAAGTCATTGACGCTCGCAAAACAGCAACCGCATTGTCAGGGGGGCAATCCTCTCGGGGGTCGGGGGTCGGGGTCGGGGTCGGGGTGGGTTTCGCGTGGGCGTGGTGTCCAAGGTGTTGGACAAGGCATGAGAGGTAGAGGTGGTTCGAAGGCTACTAATGCTGCAAGCGATACAATTTAAAGTGGATACTGAGGGAATACAATCCTATTTTCTTGTAGACTTGTCTCCAATCGGCCAACCCATTCCCTCTCCTTCAAGAGCTTGTCCTCGAGAAGACGGCATTGAGACGTCAGTGACAACACTAACATCTTCAAATCCTTCAGTGAAACGTTGTCGAAAGAAAGAGGATTTGCATCCTGCCCACAAGACATCACTTTTCCTGGACTGGCAGCTGTGTTGACAGGTAGGTTCAGTTGCAGGAGGTGTTCATCTCCTTCCTCCTCCTTGGCCTTTGTCAAGGGAGACATTTGATGGAGCAGTCCCAGTTCTAGCTCGATGAGATGATGCTGAGAAATACAAGCTGTTAAACCAATGCAGGTCAAAATTAAGTCAATTAAGAAAGGGATTTAAACGACACACGGCTTCCATAATCCACATATTCATCCTCAGTCCCAGATGTGTGTTCTTCTGCAGCTTCATCCAGGCCAACAACACCATTCAGCCACTGAGAATCGGTGGTTTGGCTGTCGAGTGCACCGCCTGACGTGAAAAAGCTAGAGACAAAACCACAATCTAAGTATGGAAGACTGAGACAATCAAGACTGAACATACCATGAAATCCTGGATGCAACATGAGGCTGGCTGGGGCGCAATTTACGTTTCTGAAGAGGTCGCTCTGGGCTGGGAAACGGACTGGACAGTGCGCGCTTCAAAGGAGTCTTGAACTTGGCATCCTGATGGGGTTGGATTTCAAAGTCCACGGCACCCATAATCGTCAGAGTGCAGCTGATAAGAGCGGTCTCCATCCTGAGGATTGCCCCTCTCCTTTATATACCCTCCACATGGTGCCCAAACACGATCGGCGACGCGTCGACGCGTCCGTTTAATGCGCTGGGCAATAAACAGAAGAGAAAGTCAGCACTGCCACCCTCCAGGAGTATAAATACAGAGGACACAACGTCCATCTGGCCCCTCTTCCGGAGAACAGCATGTCCACTACACCCTTTCCCCTGCCCTTCAATATTCCTCCTACTGCTCCACAGACCCCTGTGCCTTCTAGCCTATGGAATACCCCCATGCAGGAGGACAGAGAGGTCCCAGACGCTGGTTACCCACTCAGGCCGCTGCCTAACGGACAAGCTGCCCCTGGGGGTCCTTCCTCTCCAGTCAGTGTTGGGTCTTACAGCTCATTCGACGACATCCTTAGCCCGTCCTTTGTGGACAACATGGCTCTACGGTTATTCCTTTCAGACCACCAAACCCAGGAACTTCATGTCATTCGAATGGTGCGTTTACAATGTGTGCATTGTCTTTCAATTTAACCTCCAGTTTGTAGGTTGGCACGTCGTTGGGTGGCGGCCTGCCCTTGGCAGATCTGGCAACCAGAATTTGCATTGCCGCTGCTGTGTTCGCATCAGAGAACCGTATAGCTGCAAGACAGAAATCCTCGACTGATGAATCTGTTGGGAATTTAGCTGGCCTGTTCAAGGATCTAGCCATCCGCCTCGATGACACCTTCCAGATCACCAAACAACAATCAGTACGAAGCTTCACATTAGAGACTCTTTGAATCTGATTTTTTCCGTCCAAGACAAATATTCGACTGGTTGTCAAAGATTTGATCTATGAGCCTACACGAACGTCATTCAAAACACTATACATAGATGTAGAGGTGTGTCTCCACTTTTCAAAAATTCATGCACATATGCCCCCGATGTCCTTATAATAAATCCATTTTCAGGCAAAAATTCGACGACAGCCAGAGACCTATCAAATGGGGAATGTATTCGGCCATCCAGCACGAGAGGTAAAGTTTACCGCCTTTGTGAAACGAGTTGCATCAAACATTCGCAATGGGTTCCGCCTTGATGTACGTTCATGCTTTGATCTTCTGCTGGTCGTAGTTCATGTACCTCAACTGAACTTGTTTAGATCAAGAAGGCCGTTCTCCCAGGCACAAAGTGCATGTCACTCGAAACATTCACCTTGAAGATGGCTATAAAGTACCGAATGGGCTCGATTGCAGATAAACTACAGCAGGGATATACCATCCACAATGTACTCTTGGTGCGTATTATCTTGGTTTTAAATGTTCTGTGGTTCACATGCTGCTCATAGCGACGATTCGCATGGGAGAACAAAGAATTACTTGACGTTGGAGAGGACGAAGGTGAGGAACAGTCAGACGATGACAGGCATGATGAAGATGTCCTTGAGGATGCATCCCGCAAACGAAAACGGACGTCAAAGTCCCGCCCGAGGCAGCAAGGGCGTATTCCCAATGGTCAAGATTTCTGGGCTCGGATAGATGACTGGTTTGAGGGTGAGATTGAGAAGCGTGGCAAAGATTTCACAGAGCCGTTGTGGAAGAGGTAAGTTTGCTACATTCACAGTGTGAGACCGTGATTGATGACATCGGTGTATAGCTATATAGATGAGAGCATACGTCTAGACAAATCTCGCCTCACCACCTCGCGATCGAAGTCCCAAGTGCCATCTTCACTCTTGCCAACGACGGAGTGGGGTGCCCCCTCTTCGAGTGGCCAGTCATCAGCTGCTGACCTCTTGACCCCTCAGCCCACACCTGCAGCAACTTCTGCAACGTCAATGGCACCACACGTCCAGTTTTCAACTAACTCGATACAGTCCCTCCTCATGTCTGCACAAGCGTCGAAGGGGTCTGTGGCAGGGACATTGGGATTGACACCTGTATAACCGTTAGACATGCCTGTCTTGAATTATTGTACCTTTCGCACCTTTCATGCCTGATCAACTACAAGCATTCTGAAGGGAGTCAATGGCAACACAACCAGAGAAAACGAGCAAAGACTGTCAGAGAAGGTCATTGTGACGCATTGGAATAGGGGTAGACGCGTTGAAGTAGAGCCGTGGTGAGTCCCGAGTGCACTGTGGCAGTTGACAAACGAGTCAGTTCAAACTCCGCCTCAAATCCCACCATTCGATCAATCAGCATGTTGAACTTTGCACCCACCTTCACCCACCTTCATCGATTCATCCCTCATCCCCCAGTGCCGTAACAATTCTCCAACGAGCATTTCCATGTAATGCAGGGGCATGCCCCAGGGATCAGTTGTGTTCGGACTTGTTTCCCGAATGCCCGTCTGTGGGCACCATGTTGAATGGCGCAACCCCGATCTCCCTCGTCCATTGTTCATCGACATATATTGCTTTTCCACAGCCAGCTTGGTTGTCCTCAAGACTTAGCACCCCAATGGTGAGCATGTATCTCTTTGTTGCCCAGCGCCCTTTGCTGATATACCCCCAATGGCAGGTTTCTTGATCTGGGATCGGATGGATGACATGAAGAAGGCATCGGGGCGTCAGGGGGCCAGGTAAGCAGGTAGAGCATGAACGTTTGGACTGTGGTTTAATTAGGTCCTCCTTCGTCGGTTTATACATCGTACTACCATGCCAATCCATCTCTTTTCTCACTTTCTGACCCGTATGTTGTGTGGTGAGCTCTCGGAATGACAAGAAACCACCAGAATGAGAAGGAACCACCGGAATAACAAATGCCGGACCTGCTCGGAAGGCCATGCGGCCATGCCCATGTGACCAGAAAGGTTATGCGCGAGACACATCTGCAGATGAATTTAGTTCATATTTTCCTAAACTTAAATAAATTTGCGCGCTCCCTTATTAAACCACATGCAAATAATCGTGCGCGAGGTGTAACTCACCCACACGTGCGCGTATCTCAATACAGCGACCTGGCTGTGTAGTTGATATTACTGTAACGGGTAGGTTTCCGGATCGTTACCCCCCAGGTCACCTGTGACTGTGACCCCAGCTTCTTACCTTTGTACCACGTTCTGTATAGTTTCTCGCTGAAATACGACGAGTTCCTAAGCAGTTCTGGTGTGATTAGGAGGCTCCCGTAACGACACGTTACAATTACTCACGCAGGTCGAATGTATAAATGCGCCAACCTACTCTATGTACAACATTTTTCAAGTGTATATGAATGTGCCGATTGGGTCATTGGACGATGACTAGTTGACTTCTGGCGTCATCCTCCTTGTGAATCTGCATATGCACTTGACTGAACAAAACCTTTGACGGCCTGAAGTACGAGATGGGATTCGACGCCTAGGTGGCGGGTCTTTCATAAATCTAACCCCATCTGAGGCACATACTTATCCCAAATCTTACGACCTATCTGAGAGCCAGGGCACTAGATTGCATGCTTTTTTGGATCAAGAGTAAGGATATCCGGCTGGAAATTGAGGGATCATCGATCATTAGTTGGGAAAAAATGTTCACTGCGATCGATTCACTTATAAGCCACAAGAAGCAGATGGCAGGAAGCACGACTAAAAGTCATCTTCAGAACTATACTCCCAATCCTCACGCTCCGAGTCCGTTGTCCACTCCCCTTCACTGTCCGCGCTGCTTTCTTCTGGTTTACACCACTTGCGATGTTTTGGCCAGTCCTGCGGAAGTCGAAACAACAGTTTCAACAGATATACTGACAGAAAAACATACCATCTTCTGACATGCATGTCCACAATAACGTGGTTTCTTCTCCTGAGGACAATGCCCACCACACCTCTTTAGCTTGACAGTTTTATCGCACACCGAGCACATGTTAGATACCATACGCTGTATGCCAGTCTCTTCCCGAAAGGCATCGTATGCCTTTCGGAGGTTAGGGGTACCAAGCCGCTCCAACCAGTTTTTGTCTGCGTGTCTTTCAGAATCAAGTCGTCGCTCTTGCACCTGGATGAGGGACAGCCCACACCATGCGAAGAGCCCATACATAGCGCTGATCTCAATGAGGGCAAAGGCTTTGCCATAGTTGTCGATCCTATCCGCTGCCTCTGCTTCTGTGCTTCCCTGCTTCTCCAAAGCCTGGATGTTACGTCCAATGAGCATACATGTGAGATTGGCAGCAATGGCGCGTGCGGAGGCGGGCTGGGCAGCGTCGCCGATGATCTTGGTGAAGATGTCATACGCGGCTTCAGCGTCGCGTGTAGCGTGTGTGCCCGAGGCTAGCCTAGAGCACGTAAATTCGAATCGCGAGACTGTCGTCAGATCCCACTAGGTCTTCGAAGACGATTCAAAGCAGACGGCAAGAGAATTACCGCAGTCCGTACTCCAGCATATCATCTGAGCGCCCATTTTCCGCCCCAGCACGCACAGTATCAGTAGTCCATCGCTCCAAACGCTCTTTGCATTCGTTGACGCCTTGCTTGTGGAAGTACGACGACGATTTCCGTTCATAGGGGCCTGGAGCTGTAGCCGGCTTGAAGCAGGCGTGATAGAGGGAGACGTATTTCTCGAAGGCAAATTTGGAATCCTCCTCGAAATGGTTCTTCATAAAGTTTTCAGGTACAGGATATTTCGCGTCAGAGGTCGCCATTTGGAATCCTGGATGATGTTGGTACAAAGTAAGTCTTATATAAGAATTATCGCCCTGAGACAACACGTGACGGCGTTTCCCAGCGCCTTCCATTCACCCACTCACGACCAGTGCAACTGTCAACGGATAATGCGGTATCGGGAGCACCCTGTAGGCGGGCCCAACTGGCTAAGAGAAAGAGCTAATTATAACCGCCATTTTTGGAGGTTTTGATGCATAAGAGGGGAGTCGTGCTATCTTCGCTGGTCCCCTTCATGGAACTGAGTAAATACCCAATTCGGAAGCTTTATGAAGCATCTGGCCCAAATAATAGACTGAGAGCCATGGGTGCTGAAGTAGTTCTTGCACCGTCAGACGCTTTTTTTTGGATCCTGGGTAAGAATCTTCAGCTGAAAATCAATGGCTTCAGGGGAAGGTCGCATGTTCTCTGGTAAACTGTCGAAGAAAACACGCAAGTCGAGATGCTGAGATGCTGATTATAACCTTTGAATTCAGGATGCAGTGTTCCTGCAGCGAATCGCTGAATATATGCACTGCGGCATACCCGGAGACCCAGGAAGATACTCTGTCTGACTCACCGTCGGGCTTGAAGTATATCCCTCCCTTCTCGCTCGCTTGGACCAAATACAGACGAAATTCGCCGAAAACCTGATACATACGGACCGGGAAGAAGACTTCTGGGGAGTCCACATGGATAACATTGTCTGACAAAATCTGATGGGGCTGTAACAGGCGTGCATAGCTGCGAGTTCCGCAGAGGGCTCGGAGACGAGAGCTAAGCTGAATACCAGGGACAAGCAGAGACGGAAAAAAATTATGCCCACCCGTCAGTATTTTAAAAGCCACGCAGGTGTCTCCGCTGTCGACAAGGCGTCAAGGTAGAGGAGACCCGGAACACGAACCTCGAGCTAGTATCTCGAGAGAGCCATACAGTTGACTGCCTTGCTTGGCTTGTCTTTGCTGGAACCGAGCGGAGACTCGATATGGTTGACACAAAGCATTCAGAGGTCGGGTAGAATAATAATACCATTTATGCACTCTGCGGCATGTCATAATCGGTGTACCGTACGTCTGGTGTCCGCGAGACCCCATTCCTCTACCAAGATAATATAAGCACTGATGCCCAAAAGCTGAATTGAGACAGGAGTACGCACGTCTAAGTACCGGGTTATAGCAGTGTCCAGATAATAACAAAGATTAGGATACTCCTCGTCGAATGGCATTGAAGAGTCTCGCAATCCTGTGGCGAATTCATGAGATGTCGGGCAGCATGGCAGCAACTCTGCCAGATAGCGCATGGCGACGATTTCGACAGGACTCAAATCAGCATGTTCTTCATTCGGTGTCATTTCTCTAAAATAAAATAAAATAAAAGCCATCATGACGCCAAAGCAAACACACTCACTGGTGGGTTACTGTTTGCATGATCTGCCACGCCACTCCAAGCACCAAATTATCTCGAAATGAGATATAGTGTGGGTGAACGAAGAGAAAAAATGTGCGTAGCATCCGACTAAACCACGGTGAATATGTCGCGCTCCAAGTAGTTGAGACAGCTTGGTTCAGAAAGATGTGGGTGACCAGAGGTCCTTGATGACAATCAGTAGAGGAATCACTGCCCATATCACCCCACAGATAATCGAACAGCTGTCCATAGATTACAAGTGCCGCCAATTTGACGCCTGATTGCGTGAGGAAGGATGGATGGCGGAATATTATGTCCGCATTGAGGGCGAGAGAATCGGCGTGTCCATCACGAAGGTGATCTACACGGGTACCGTTTATAGGGCGGTGGACCAACTTGTTGAAGAAGAAATGTGCCAGACGCTGTTCATACAGCTCAATAACATCCGTATATTTGTCGGAAGGCTGGTCCACCAGCCAGTCGAAAAACTTGGGGAGGGCCGATAATTGTTGGTGCATATAGGGGAGAGAGGAGCAGAGATTGAGGAACGCCTCGATATCAAACTTAGCTAGTGCCTGCATAAGGTCTTCGTTCGCTGACGATTGGGAGCATTCACGTAGAAGAAAACGACGAGCAATCTGCTGGGGTCTGCTGAGAGCTACACAAATAGCAGTATTAATATTCGCAGGATGCAATGTAGCAAGCACCGACAAGCCTTTTTTAGTATCATAGTTGTTGAGCAATGTCTCGAGGTGTCGAATGTAATGCCTGGTAAAACGGCTATGTGCCTGCCCGGGGTCGATAAAGAACTCCACCGAACGCTGCTCATCGAAAAGGAAATCGCTGAGGGAGGCGTGAAGCAATCTGAGCTCCCCTTCTTCACCTTCTGGTGAAGGAACGTATATGATCGAGTGCATGTCGGCGAGGATCGTGTACACCTCGCCATATTTATAGAAAAAGAGGTTTTCAATCATGCTTGGAGACCGAGGGAAGTTGAAAGACGACGTGAGAGTGAGCAAGCTGAGAATTTCGAGCACTTTCTCGATGTCGTACACAGATGACAAGATATGGTGGTAGAGGGTGTCAAGCTCTGTGAAAGGCAGAACTTCAGAATCCTCTTCGCTGTCGTGACGCGGTCGTGAGAGCTCGAAAATGATTCCGAGGCGGTCCTGAGGGAGATAGTTGGGAGAGTCGACAAATTTCATGACTGTAGAGGCGTAAATAAATTGGCCTGACGCCTTCCTGACAAGCTGTTGTATCTGTTCTTCCGATGGCCATGCTTGAGGGAGCTGAGGGCCGGAGGGATGATTCTTCCTGATCTCCTCAAACCGAGACTCCAAAAAAATCTTGATGTCAGCGTCGGGGTGGTATGAATCATCCAGCACGATGGTCTCGACAGAAGGGTCGAAGTCACGAAATGCGTTTCGGATGGAAGTTTCTGGACGACTGGCAATTAGGAATATGAGAGGATACTGTGAATCTTTCGAGGCCGCACTCAGCACTCGAAGGATATCCTGCTGAGATTTTGTGTCGACGCACTCATCGAGCCCGTCAATGATGATGAGGCGGGGCCGCCTGTGAAGCCTCGAAGCCACATTCTCGTCTTCGCACAGCTCGTTCAAGGGGTCGACAATAAGGGTCTGAATTTGGGTTTCGAGAGACGAGGAGACGATCATCGGGTCGAGATCGAGCGCGTTGCCGATGTGCTCTCTCAGCTCCGGGATGGACGTGCTGATCTGATGGGCGAGCGTCGTAGCGAAGCGGTCCTTGTCGCTGCGCCCAGCTGCAGAGCGGGAAAAGAAGAAGCTGGCGATCAGAAGCTTCAATTTCTGACACAGTTCCGCAATCGTCTGTGCGATAGCTGACTTGCCTGCACCAGCAGGGCCATACAGCCAGAGGAAAAGAGAGAGCTTATCGGTTTTCTTTATCCAGTCCATGATCTTCTTGATGACTGCTTTTCGAGTTTGTGGATGACATTTCGGTGGGTCATAGCGTTGGGCGGAATTATGGGCGGCACCGGGTGCAACATGCTCGCGCAGGGTCCTCAGTCCTGCAGAGAAACGGAGAGAATTGAACTTCTGCTAGCGCTAGAAGAGGAGTCACGATGCGGACCTTCCCGCCAGACTTGACTGCTTGAGCCGGTGGTTGAAGAGGATGAATGTGCGTGGAACTCTCCTCCGTAAATGACAGTGTTCTTAGCCCCCGTGAACATGGACATCGTCGAAATGCTGAAGGACCATGAACTAATGGAAGTTGTACATCGCGTCGGAGGTGAGGTGATGGTGGTTTGAACTTGTGTTCCGTGAGAGCAGGCGCTTACACTTTTGTAGAATAAATTTTACGTAAGCGTAATCTGAACAATCAGCAGAACACTTCGAGCGCTTGAGCTATAGATCGGGAAGGTGGGAGTCAGTAACAGCGACAATTCTTCCCTCCCAACTAGATTCTTCCGTCAGCATATGAACATCATGGAGCTGTTTACCATGGGAGAATATGTAGGTGCATTATTCTACACGTAGACATGTAACCAGACACCAAGCATAGATGCCCCGCTATATCAACTCTGCGAAAGATGGTAATAAATCGAGCTCTCGGATGTCGACGCCTGCAAAATCTCGGTCTTTGACGCGACGAGACTCTAGCTCGCGCTTTGCGAGCCACAGATGTAGCAGGTGGATGCAGTCCTTGGCCTATCGTGAAATAAATAAATAGTGAATAGAAGATAGGGCAGCTAACGTACCACCACAAAGAGTCCAAACCCAACGGCGTTGCGCCACCTAAGAACAAAAGTCAACGCAATTCTCGTATCATAAAAAGTTTTGAGGTACTGACCAAACGGGATCGCTGTCCACCCACGTCCTTGATCCACCAAGAAACGCCGACAACAGGATCTTCAACCCAACCCGGGTCTGCTGAAACACGCTCAGCTGCTTCCAGGGCATATTCAACTCCTTCTCTTCTGGGAACAGCGCGAGCCTACCCCATGGGGGAAGGGGGAGCAGCCCA
>JANKHO010000474.1:0-22225 GCA_027627235.1 Agrocybe chaxingu | reverse complement strand
CATTAACGGCAACGAGTCGTCAGTACTAGTCATTCCCCTCAGCTATTTACGGAAGAGAAGAGTTGCTGCGCATTGTGCTTCCTTCCTGTAACGCTTTTTCGGATGTACTCGAGTACATACTAGGTTCGCCGAAAGAGTGAATTCGAATACGGCGGGCGCGTATGACGTTCATACCTTCGAAAGCACCGTCCAATCGAATTACCCTATCGTACGAGGATGTATAAATGTACGTATCGCACGAGTGAAGCCGAGAGTCAGCTGGCCTCGAGCTCGATTATCAATAAGCGCCCGTCGGACTCTGAAAGGCGATGAGCTTGATAGGCGGTGATAGGCGGTGATGCGAAGGCTGATATGCAAGGCATGCTGATGAGGAATATGGACAGCCTGTCTCAGAGACGGGCCGTAAAGAACAGACAGTCTGAGAGGAGCCTTACTGTACTGAATTTTGACATGACAGAGTTAAATACAGACTTCAGAACACATCAACAAACCGCCCTTTAAGTTTCCGCGGGTTGTGCAACCAAAAAACGGCTGAGAATTCGCCAAAACCTTGAGCTGCACTGAGCTGGAAACTTGGAAGCCTAGTATGTCTGACTCTTTTCCCGAAAACCTTCCAGCTACGCTGCATGTGATCGCTTACTTTGTGGGCTAAAACCAACCATATGTAGTCGTTTTTGATGCCAAGGCTTCCAAGACCCCCGAAAAAGGGCAAAAACTTGGAAAACCTGGAAGCTTTTTGGGCAGATTGCTCATGGCAGGCTCTTCGTACGCGTGTCCTTGTTTGTCAATCTCCTTGGCGTTGCCACTCAGCAATAATTCTCGACGCCAACGTTCAATATCCAATATCCAATGCTCAGTGGCCATGATCCTCCTCGTCAAATTACCGCTCGAAACCCTTGTCCTCATCGCTTCGGCGCTCGAGTCTCCAGCCGATCTCGGAAACCTCGGCGGGACGTGCAAGATATTCCATTTCATCGTCTCCACCAACCACACCCAGTATCGGGAAATGAGGCCGCCACTCTTATCGCCAGTGTAGCAGAAACTCGCAGAAAACCGTGCTCTCGCACAAAACGTGCGTGTCATCGAAGTTCAATCCGCCAAGTTCAAAAGATTTCCCGACCGTGTTGACGACCCGATTGCCCCTGTCGCCTTTCAAAATTCTATCGTCAGGCGCGATCCCAAGGAGAAAGGGAAGGGAAGAGTCGTTTCCGATGAAGAACTCAGAGCGGCGAATAACGCAGTCGACCTTGCTGCGGAGCGGATTCCTGCGCATTGGAAGCACGTGGAAGGGGAAGCTTCAGGCTGGACTAGTGTCGTATTCCATGAATTATAACCGTACATCTAATTACCGATTAATATTGTACGATAAATTTCGGTGTGCATTTCTTCTATGCCTTGTGAACTGAACGAACGAGAACGATAGCGATAGCGGAAGCCGAACCGCACAGCCGCTTCTCCATAGGCGCCCTTAGACGACTAACGAATAGATGTCGGTATCAATATCTCGCCGATAGTACAGGTTCAAGCGCCTCGTGTACAGGTTAATGAAGTCCCTTGATTTCTGACTATAATCTCCACTTGAGCTCTTCCCAAATCTACAATGTTCTTGGCACGGACCGAGTCCTTCGCTCTTAGGGAAACAGCTTAGCTCGACATCCAGTGTTCTTAATCAAGGCTACCACTACTAACATCGACAACGTATCATGCGGACTCAGTACGCAGGAAGATGTAAAGGCCCGATGACGGGAAACGCCACTCGTCCTGACACACATAGCGTTAGCGACAACTAGCAAAGGGCGGGTGGGAGACGGCTCAAGACTTACAATACGACGTTCCTTCGCCACTAGGTTGCAGCAGTGAAGGAGTGTGGTGAACGAACTTTTAAAAATGGTGGTCTATTACATCCACATGGAAAGGGGAGGATGGGAAGGACTTACTAGGCGGGGTAGGATCAAGAGACCACTGGTCGCGAGATGGGAGGCGGATAAGCGCCCGTCCTTCGCAGGAACGGGTGCTGCAAGATATCGATAAGTACGAAGGGTCTGGAGAACTAGCAGTGGAGGGCAAAGTCAAGGGCTCACCTCGGTTGAGAAGAAGGGGAAAGAGGAGTTGACTACATTGTTGGAGGACCTGGTCGAGCGAAGAGCGCTTTTTATGAGCTGTAGACCGGGCTTGAGGGCAGGTCGGAAAGGAGTTGCCACGTCCAGCTAATTTTTCCATGGCCCATGAGGCTTCCCATGGAAGGTCTAAGAATACCTAGAAGCCGAGTAGTAAACGAGAGAAAGCCTGCCCAGGTGGTATGAAGTGCGTACAGCCTGAACACACCACCTGGTTATTTAAAGATGCTGAGGTCAAATGTACAGCACGAAAGGGGGTTTGAGCCGAGTCTTGGAGTTTAAGTGCCCAAAAGCGCCGTCGACAACGGCGACAACGGTCAATTTATTCTTAATGGCGTCGGGGAAGAGGGATCCGCGGTAGTATAATGCACTGCACCTGCTGCGGAGTCTTGAGTCGATTGTTATAACTCAGATCCGGATCGCCGATACCCGTTCACGCTTCTTGACAGCGGGAAGTCCGCTTTGGGTTGCCCGCCTCGCCACAGCGCAAAGCAAATGCAGGGACCCGGGAGACCAGCGCTCACCATGGCAAAGAGGGGCGTTGCGGGCCGGCATTGTTCTCGATGTCTGCCGGGCCGTATTTTTCACAAAGCTGATAGTCGCCGCAAGTGGCGCACGGTCGGCATTGTGGGAAATGGCAAGTGTCTACCGCGACAGCCCCCGGGCGCGCACCGTTACGGTTTGGCTTAAATATTTTTGTCAACATGATTGATTTATTGTCGTAGCCAAAATAGGGAACATCGAATGAGAATCGTACTCGTTCAAGTTTGCCAACGAAATCTTTCGTGACTGAAGAGTTTTAACGAGCAATCCCCATCGCTTCCGGGAGAATTTTTAAAAAATGATTATGCCCACTGCGCTCACATATTTTGCTATCATATTAGAGTATGGATTTTAAAATCTCAAGTTCGACGAGGCACTTCACCAACACTTCACTGCAGTGCCAATGGAATCCCGCGCTATGTCGTCTTTTGTAAACCACACAAATTCTCAATGCGAAAAGAAATCAAATACGGGGTTGAATCTCCGCGAGATCGAGTGTGATGATTCTACGTCTCACAATTAGAAAGAATTTCGTGATATGTGAGATATTTCGATGCCGTTTCGACGCCTGAGTCCTGACAAAGGCGACACTTGTGTGCTCGCACGGAGTCATAACTTTCACTGTCTCTTTCATTTTTATGGTAACTAAGCAGACCTCTCACGGGCAACAGTGGGCCACTTCTTGACTTTATATCAAGCTTTATCTATTATACATATGTCTGGGAAGTTGTACCCACGGCAAACCCACGGACACCTACTTGAAGTTGCGACAACTTGAGGTGTTCTACTGCAAACTATTTTTAGGCCAAGGCTTCCGGGCCGAGAGTTTGAACCACATTCAACGCTCCGTTGGCCTCCTCATCGTCTCGATAAATGGGCAAGTTCAACATTGACTTACTTAAAAGGCAGTGCCCTGGGTCCTTGCCTGATGCGCCTTTCTCGTTTTGGCAACGCTCGCGAACCCCGACGTCCACAGTTGGAAAAGAAGGCGCGGGTATCGGCGATCCGAATCTGAGTTATAACAATCGACTACAAACTCCCTGCTGCGCATAGAACTTCTGTTCCAGCTATACTTCTCAGATGCACATATGCTTAACCAACAGAGAGGGGCGTATTTTAAGAGTAAGCATGCTGGTCGGTCTTGAAAATTCTCTCTAACCCTGCACGAATGAATTGCCAGCCGAGAGTGGTCAACAACAAAGCGAAGGCGCACTATTCATCAGCAATCTCTGGGTTTGCTATGGCCCACTATGCAGTGCGGGACAGCGTCATAGCACCATAGTAAGGGTACCCCTTTATATAGTGCACTGAGCTCATTACATAGCGCACCCGAGATGCTGTAGAGCACTGTGCAGCACTGGCTAGTGCAGTTACTTAACCGTACAGTCTCCCATGGCATCTTTTCCGCTCTCAAGTTTCAATATAACTGGTACCTAATCGCAATTTTTTGACATTTATAAATTTTGAAATCAACTTTACATGGATAGACAAATTGAATTCAATACACTTTCTGATTAGTACAATGGCGCCAACCGCCACTCGCTCAAACGCGCTCACTATGCCGTGCCCTATCCCACATCCATCCCAGACAAGCGGAACGACATCTCGCAGTTATGGCGAGGCACCGAGCAGTCAGACGCCCTCCTCGCCATGGCCACAGTGAACCACCTGGGGCCTTCAACCTAGCTTCGAGACCCCGGTCCCGCGGTCCTCTTGTCTCCCATCCGAGGCCGACACATTCTGTACCACGTCATGGACAAATCATTGTGCGTGATGAAAACGGACCGCCTGGTCTATTTTCTCTGATATACTAGCATCCTCCTCGTTTGCGCTCGACTTGAGATCTGCGAATTCCCAAGTCATTGGAGTGGACTGAACCTGAAGAATGAGACTGGTAGAAAGTTGAGGTCAGACAGAGAGAATTTATGAACCAGAGATGCAACAAAATAATCAAGGCTCACCTTTTCACCTGCCGCCTCTCTACTGCTCTCCATGAACCCTGCCAACCGGGGCTGCGTTGGACGGGCGTGCAACGAGGTACAGGTATTCCTGATACTCGAAAGTCTGGAAGACAAGCGCTGAGTTCGCAGAGGGCTCGGTGGGAGCTCACAGGGGTAGATGGAGGTTTGAGTTGAACCGCCGAAACGATACCGTTTCAGGAATTTCAACCTGCGCATGTTCAGTTTAGGGGAGGCTTGTCGGACTTAGAAGTCCATGTTCTTCTCGAGAGGCTGCGAGATAAGCCACAGATAAGCCGATCATGGAGAGGAATTATGATTAGACAGTGATTACATCAAGCGGTAGGATGCTGTACAGTGATAGTACAGCACTGCGTCGCCGCTATACAGAGCATTCAGGGCACCTGTCGGGCACTTGACAGCACTACCACGCTATACGAATCTACAGGATTGGCCAGACACTATAAGTGTAGAGGAAGGTGCTACAGGTCGCTATGACCCAAAATCTGGGTTTGCTGATGTTCTACGTCATAAAATAGGCCATCAGGACCGCGTCGTTGTTGGAAGAAATGGCCTGGGGTAATTAATTTGAAAGTATGCGGGTAGTCGTCCACATCTTCATCAACATCATGTAGACAAAGCGGCGCTGGTGGGCATAAATCTTTTATATGATGTCCATCGAGGACATAGGCCGGCCGATGTTGGTGCCGGTCGGGTTGGACGTGAAGAATCTAGACTGCTCAAAAAAAAGCGAATCGGCTGACAGTCTAGCAAATGGACGAGCAGTTGACCGTCGAAATCTGGTGGACATGGGGGCGCCAGTCAGATAATTGGGGGGGTTACGCCCTTCCCATGGGACGATGAACAGGCTGGTGTTCGCCAAGATTATATAGACTGTATGACGCCAGTCGATGCAATTCGGACGGCCGGCAGCCGTCGAGACATGCTCAAGCTCGTAAATACAAAGAGGGCAAGCAAAATAGCAGATGCCTGCGCTTGTGGGGGGTATTTCTACCCGGGCAGACAAAGGCGTTTCTGCCTATCTCTGCCTGTTTAAAGTTCATGAGGTTCTTGCTATAAGAACCTGATTCATCTGATTCCTACGCGCCCAAGCCAATGAGAAGACAGTCGCTAGACCACAGGGTCGATGGCATACCGAGTTCGACCTCCAAACCGGGCGAGCTGATTATCGATGGAGGCAAGCCGAATTAGCCAATCGAGGCCTGGGGTACATTCCCTCCTATCCAAAGAGGACAATTTGTTGCTGGTCAACTTGATCGCCGAAGACGTGAAACTCACCATACTGCTTCGGTGGCTGGGATACAGCCACTGTTGAACGTGAGGATCATCAGCACACGAAAGTCGAGAGCGAATTGAAATATTGGAACGTACATTGCCTAACAGGGTATGCATGGTGGTTTAGGATCATTCAGCTTCGCAGCGCACTGCACCCGGCTTGCAGAGGGCCCCAACAAATTCCAGAGGAAAGATATGCTCGAATGACGCACGACGCAGAACGAAAATCCGGGGTATCTAAAAGCTTCATGTTTGATCGTAATTACGCGAATGAGTACAGGATAGTTGGTAGCAGTGTGGTGGAACAGAGACTCTATGCACAGCATACATAGAAAATATAACGATAGACCCGACTGGCACAGAAAACGAAAGACGGAAGGAAAGAGATCAAGACCACTGGCTCTTCTTATCCGTAGTCCATCTCTCCTCCACCGACTTCTCGACGGACGTCTCTGAGTGGAGCGTTCGTGGCTTGTCATCGAACCGCTGGCCTCCCTGTACGTCGCGCATCTCGTGCGACTCGACGTGCACAAAGACCTCGGGATGGGTCCGGGTGGGGTCGAGAACAATCATGTCGTTCTGGAAACGGCGGCAAAGCAAAAGCGGGCATCAACGAAAAAGAGAAAATTGGCACGGTGAGAAAAGTGGAGCGAGCTGCGCAAGGTAAAGCGAACGTACGGGCTTTTTGCTCGAGGCGTGGAGATTGCGTTGTTGGATGGCGCCGGTTGTATTCACCTGACCTTCCGATCGCGACTCCATGCCAGACGTGTTGCCGGAGTACTTCCATCCGCGGCGTGAGTTTAAGCTGCTCATGAGCGAGTTCGAGTACAGCTTGGCGAGAGGAAAATTGAACAACAGGTGGGTTCCTGTTGGCTGGTAGCGGATACTCAAGTTAGAAGAGGCGTTGATGGGATCATCAGGACAAGCCGACTCACATCGATGAGGAAGAAGAGAAGGTCCAGTGAAGCGACAATCATCGTCAGGAGACCGGTTTGGACAGTAACTGCAGCCCGCGTAAGATCAAATGCAGGAGATTAGGAGAAATTTTAGGCGTACTTCGAATGATGCGGTCGACCATCATGTCGGAGCGCTGGAAGCCAGTCTTGTGCTTACGCTGATGGAAAATAAATCAAAATCGGCTCTGAGAGGCGTGTTAATGAGGGGCGCTTACACTAGGAAAAACGGACGGTCAACCTTCGGTCCAGATTGGGAGGGATGGATAGGTACTCACAGATGCCACACGAGAACGCTAGTGATAACAACATCGCCGACAGCTTCAGCAGCGAGCCAGATGATAACGACCGACTTGAAGTTCCGGAAGTCGACGAATTTGGGGGTGCGACCAACCTCAACGGCGGTGATAATTGCCGAGACTGTCTGGAGTTAACACAAAGCGAACGAACGAACGACGACGACGACTCACTTCCACCAGCAAGCGACAGTAAAACAATGACAGCCGCGTATATCCATGTCTTGGTAAGAACGAAAACACGCCACGCGAAGAACAGCTGAACGGCACTGGCAATGATACCCTAGGAAGCGGGTAAGGACTTCCATTCCCCTTCAAACGTGAAAGAGGTGAAAGAGAGATCTCACCGTTGTGGCAGGATCTGACATCCGAGAAGCCCTTCAGCATAGCTCCAACACCAATCCAATCGTTTGATGCGCTTACCGGTCGCAAACACTACGAAGAATGTCAGCATAAGAACGTGAGGGAACCACAGAGAACATACACCAATCAGCTTGCGATAGAAACTCCTCGTCCCCTTGAAGAAAGCGCGGTTAGAGGTCATCAGAGAGAGGAAAAGGATGGTAGTCTCCTCACCGAAAAATGTGATGAGTGAACGATACAAATATATGAAAACGAATATTGAATTAACGATGTCGGCCAGGAATAATGTAGCAACCTAAGGCGGTAGATGGTTGAGTTTCAAGGGGAAAGACGGGGTGCATCGTGACTGACAAAAAGTCTGATCCACGGTTTGTCGCTGTGCGAGGTGTCAAGAACGTTCGCGGGATGGACTGGAAGGCAACGTACGATTTATATTGTGAGTAGTATAAATACACTTGCGTGATCATGACACCCAATAGAAGGATGTTGACCGTGAACCCAATGAACATCCATCCATGACTTCCGAGTAAAGAACGGTTAGTGCTCGTCGCGGTAGGAATTGGAGGACACTCACGCAACCTCCGCAGGTCCTTTCAAGCTGATCGGACTAATAACCGACATTGTGCCACCACCTTGTAGAAGAAGATAAAAAGACTGAAAGAAGTGGGTTGGGGGGTGGAAGGCAAACGACGACAGAGAGGTCGGCAGAGACTATTTGAGGGTCTCCGGTTAGATTCCGCCCTCGCCAAACCCTGAGACATCTCCATTTGTCGGTCCAAGAAGTTGGCTGTTTTCCATCCGGATACATACAACGTCACAAGCACATTGATACCGACGATTCCAGATTCCTAAAGAGGGTGGAGAAAAAATCAGTCCCATGGCATCCATGATCATGATTGTGCAGGGTCGCAAAAATGCGATATGTCGTTTTGATCAGATGTTCCTTACTGGGAGGACACCTAACAGGCCCAGCTCAACGCCAGCGAATAAGAACACTGAGAACGAAAATAATTACACTCGGGTGCTGCAGGATGCGATCCAATTGAGGCCCAACCCATGAACTGCATTGACGCTGTCAGGACACAGAGGAGGGCGTTCAGCACTGTTGATACCTGCTATCAAGAATCGACATTTACTGGTCCTAGAGTCGTTGCAAGTGTTTTTGATGTGCGAAAGCTCCAAAGTAGAAACCGAGGTTGATTGAAGGTCTTCTCTTCTGAAGGGTTCTTGAATACAAAAGAAAGTAGGAGAAGCCTTCAAGACATGGAAGTCAGGCAGAAAGCTGGATCCGTGATGCGGTGGCCGGATGTTTGGCAGGCCAAATATGGACCTCTACCACCGTCCTTCCTCGACGTTGCCTCCAATGTACATTCTGCGAGCGTTTTGATCGGTGTTCACCTCGCAGTTTACTCCATGGGAAACCTCGGGTTGCCTTACGAGCGAGTAAGGCATGATACTCCTTCCTTTGCCGCCGGGACGTGCAACCACGACAGTTCGAAAGCAAAGCTACGAGTTTTCTTCGCTGGCAAGGGATAAGCGACTGGCTGATCTTCCTCGCCAGCGACACCTGGGAAGAACGGCTGGCCGATGTTCTGATTCGTGTGGTTACAGGGTCCGCCCAAAATTTACCGGCTCACAATAACTATCATGTGTCACTGAAGGAGAAAAAAAGACAGTGAAGTAGTAGTGTGTCAGCCGCAATTACGCTTGTTTATCGCCAGGCGAAGGTAGTTTGCTTCGTTTTGTGCTGCGAGTTGTTCTGTGTGTTCTGAGAAGGCGATCTTTTTTTTCAGAGAATCATCGAGGTGTCGAGGAGGTGGCGCATATGCGTAGAGTGCCTGACACGGACTCAAATTAGGTGGACTTTGGGGCAGAGTGGGGCATCCTGTAAGCGACTGTTCCTGGTCAACACGATACACCGAATCCTCTGACAAATCATCGCTGGAATCTTGAATGTTCGCGCGCTGACGGGCTCCCAGCAAAAATGCACTAGGCTCCCACAATAAATCGGTCGCCTTACGACGTCCGCATGGTGCATAAGGAAGTGCCGCAGTTCTCCCTGCTACGAAATGGACGGAAGGCAACTGAAAGGACTACAGACATGAATGATCGCAGATTCGTGATAAGGTAAGAAACAAACCTCATCCTAGCCACTGTTTTCCTGCTGATACACACCCGTTCTGCACACAGAAATACTTCATGGAAAAAGGGACAGCTTCGAACTTGCGGGACCGAGCCATCGTGACAAACATTGAAATCTACAACCGGATAAACATTTAGACGTTACGTGTGTCTCTCGTCCAAATTGACCTCGTCTGCGCCAGCTCCGGCCTCTCTTCCATCCCATTTCATTTCGAGCTCTTTCTACCTCCCTGTTCAGGATTTCGTCCCAACTAGAGTATGCAGAACCCCCAACAACGGTGCGCCTCGTGGTTATCTGTTCTGATTAAGGATTCGCTTCCAAGGTACGTCAACCCTGCAAAGGCCTCGATCGACTTAATCTGAAGCCTCCCTGCGTAGCGACCAATGGACGATTGCCGAGCGACCCATCTGACCGGTCACTTCCCAAGCGGACTTGTGAGGCGCATCATCCCGCTTCGCTACACATGTCTCCCACTCTTATTTGTCTAATATATCTCCTCCCAGTCCGGATTCCGCCCTCGCAATTGGCAGCTGACGGCCGACGAGTGAACTTTGCGCAACGTCCGAACCCAATAGGCGGTAAGATAACGCGTACGGGCGCGCTTCTTTGCTGAGCAAAGATCTAACAGCACCCGCTTATCGTCTGATTTGAACACTTCGGAATTGGAGGGCAGACAAAAAAAATCATGGCTGAACCTCCCAGCTTTGGAGGGCACCTCAGCGGACCGAAATGCCATATGTTCGCCACCCTCTTCTCTTTCCTTGTATGTTTCCAGTTACATGTACGATTGAACCCGTGTTGGATATAATTCCAAGTCCTTCGATGAGAGATATCGTTCATGATCATGATTCAGAGAATGCTCGCAAAGGTTCGTAGCTTCAAACTCCAAGCTTCAAGCTCAAGGTTTATCGCAGTCGACGGCGGGTGGCATATAATCGACACAAGCCTATGCTCCATCCTTGACCCTCTAGTTAGTAGTCGTACTCGCCCCCTAGCATGGAAGTTTCTAGTCCTTCAAGTTGTCGTATCTCCTGATACGGAGATATCACTGTCGGTGTCAACGACAAGCAAACATTTATTACTCTGTTCGGCGATCGTGCGCCACTCTTCGAACCTGTCTGCGAAGCTTCGGGAGCGTCTGGCCGGCCGGCAGTAGCACTAGCAACATGGTCCCGCGAGTGTTGAGTCTGAGTCTCGACGTGAACGAAGGCCGCCTGGTGCATGTTTTTTTTCTGACTTCGTTACGGCACTCTGCTCGCAACCGTCGCGAAGAACCGTACAATCCCAAATTGCGATGGAAGAGAAGAGGAATATTTCAGTGAATGACGTTAGGTCCTTAATGACCGAAGGCTTCCAGGATTACAGGGTTCATACCACTCGGTGCGACTGTGCGTGCTTCTGAGGGATTCAACTCTCGAAAGTGTCGGACGAGCGACAATTTTTGGTGCGCCACAGGAGGTATTAGGGAATTGCCGTGAGTGGCGCACGCGAAGCCTGAAGGCCAAATAATGCCCATACTATAATTGGTTCCCATCTCGTCACTCGTGCGCGAATTGAGGTGTGACTGCCTGCGGGGTCATCTTTGGCCCCAGCGACCCTTCACGAATCATGAGAACGGGAGAAGAGAGTTGAATGGAATTACTTGAGTTTTGGCGCCGCATATCGCATTCGGCTTTGGGTGTGGGGCTACCGTGGAGGAAGTGGAGGAATCCAATTGAGCAAATTTTCTCTAGGAATACAAGCTCACATCTGCCAGGAAGAGAAGATCAAGTTGAGTGTTGCGACAAGAGATCTGACGAGGCCGACTTGTACCGTTGCTGCAATCCCGAATTCAACCCCAAGAAGAGTATGGGGGAATCAGAGGGCGTATCCCGCATGATACGATCAACCATGAGATCTGAGGCCTGGAATCCCGTCTTATGCCTTTTTTGCATAGAATGCCGGATGCTTTCAAAACAGCAGGCGTGAATTTTGTGTTGAACACTACTCAGAATTCGTAGAGGAAGTTCGCCCTGACACCACACGTGTTAGAGGAGCTAAAACGGCTAAAAAGAAAAATCAAGTGGGACGCATAAGAACCGCACTCAAATCGAGGTGTCTGTGAAGGCTGCCGAGGCGAGCCATAGAATCACGACGTTCTGTTGTAGAAAGGTCGAACAAATCGAAGGAAGTGATTGAATCAGAGTAGACACCTCGAAGGTCTGAAATTGGACAAAACGGGGTGTGCGATCGATTTCAACCCCAGTCGCTAGTGCGCCACCTGGAGAAACGTCAACATAGGCTTTCGATCAATTCTGCGTGCTCCTGAACGTCGTCCAACAAAAGGCGACGCACCGAGACCCGCTAACGAACCCAATATAACCGTACCAGCCAAGAGCACCCTATGCGTCAGCACGCAGACGCGCCAAGCGAGAAGTAATTGCACAAGACTTGCTATGATCGCCTGAGGCATTCCAATTAGTGTCAGGAGATTGGGGACTACACGCAGCTAACAGTCATAACAGGGTCTGATGGATACGAGGTCAGAAATCCATCCTGTTCGAGTTAGAGTAGCGTTGGAACACGAAGCCTGGCGTTCGATCCGCGTGCTAATCCTCCGCTGCCAGACACGAAGCAAGGCTGGGGTGCTCACGCCGGCTGGCGGTTGGCGGTGAAAAGATAGTCACTGTCGCCTCGTAACAATCGAGAACGAGGAGGATTTCGACGACCGAAACAAGGGTTGATAAGGCCGTACCGAAGTAAAAAAAAAATATGTGATTGGTAGAGAAGGATGAAGTCGAAGACGGCATTGGCAATATCGGCGGTAAGCAAAACGAAAATATAGACCCCATTTCAGCGTCCCCGTCGACGGATTGAAATCGCGAGACTGACGAAATCTTCAGCCGGGTTCGATCTCTGCAGAGTGGAGAGTTTTAGGCCGAGTCGCCGTGTAATGGAGCGCCAGACGTACGCGACTTCCACAGGTGTTCTCATGTTAGAGAAGGCGAACGAGATGGATGGAAAGCAGGGTGCATCCACCCGCGAGCGGTGCCCAAGACAGACAAATATTCATGACGGGAAGCGGAAGCAAAGGCGATCACACAACAATTGGGAGAGATCGAGGTGACATTAGACTCATTCAACAACATCTACGCTCGTCGTGTTGGCGCTTTGTGCCGCGTGAAAGATACAATCAGTGCCAGCTATCGTTGATACGGCGAACTGAAGCTGAAAGAAGTTGGTGCGTGGTTGAAACAGGCCGGGAAAGAAAAGATGGGAATTATTTGAGGGCCACATTTTTTTTGCTGTACAGAAGGCTGAGGACTGAGGACGTCGGGTCTACACGACAAGATCCTAGGATGAATGTAACTTGTTCTCCGTCCTGTATTTTCGATGGGCCGGGTACTTTCAAAGATTTGAACAACAGTATAGAATTCGAATCTTCGTATTTTTCGGGAACCAAGAACAAGCAGGGAGCGCTTTGGAGATGTCGTTGAGGTTTCCAAGGAAGGCAGTTGAGAAGAATCAACTACCACATGCAAGTGAAGACAGGGCTCTGATTGACGCCTAGTAGTAGACGCATAGAGATACATGGAATCCAATCTCTAGCGAAGTGCGGGATCGGAAGAATCGATACGGCCAAAAATATCAGGAGCGGAGCTGGGGAAATTGCCTCGTGTAGAACGTTTTGAAACTTCGGACATTCTAGAGGTACGAGTTTTAGGAAATCAAAATTCAAGCGCTAGGAAGCCTGAACTAGAAGTCAAAGGTGGAAGGAGGGGAAAAGAAGAATTCGATGCATGTTGACATTGCGGGATGATCCGGGCGGAGCTTTAAATTATTGAACCACATTCCCGGCCCGGCCAGTCTCTCCTTTTGTTCACGGACACTTCCCCAGCCCGTGATGTCGCGCGAGGACTTGCCTACCCTGGGTGAGATGATCAAGTCGGGCAGGCGTGTGGTCATCTTCATCGACCACGGCACTGACAGCCGCATCCTGATGTCGAGTTTCGACCACTATTCAACATTTGAGTGACGCTATGAAGTGCTTGCTACATGCGGCAATAACTGCTCCACCGCCGACCGCTGGCTGCTAGGTCGTCCTCTGCGTATTTCCCTGTGCTCGACCGGCGGCTCATGACTGTACTGCCTTCGACGTGCTGCTCTGGCCCACCGTACTCGGTTTAAACAAGCCGGGTCCCTACCAGCGATAACAGAAGGCAGTTGGCGATCTATCGTACCGCAGTGTGACTACCAGGTACCAGGGCCAATAGGATGCGGCGGATAATGTGCGTGGTTTCGGTGGGTGGCTGTAGGAGAGAAGGGTACGTTGAGGTCGCTGGGGTTTGTTTTTAACTTTTGAGGAGCCACCGTGGAGGATCGGTAAAGGGGTTGATGGACGACGTTGAGGACCTCGCCGTGCAAGGCGGAAAGGGGTTCCTGGAGGGCGACGTTGTACAAAAGCTTAGTGGAAGATGCGAGTAGAATAAAAACAGGGCTTTGTTAAAGATCGACTACGGCTAGGCGAGGTCCTCAAAAGGTGGCGAACACTCCGCCATGCGCGTCATCAAAGGGCGGGGAGGTAGCAGGCCTGGTAAGGGAAGCGTCGAGCCTACGGCAATGTCAGCGTTCATACGGAGACACGCTAAACGTGGAATACCTACAGGCATTATATGATGTGAGTCTGATGAGGGTCGTTGAGTATGGAAGATGTGACTGGTCGGAAGAGGCCTTAAAAATGGCGGAAGAAGAAAGCCAAGAGGCGATGGGTGGCTGAACGAAGAAGAGCAGCTTTTTATACCCCAGGACGCGTTGTAGGTGTTTATCTTCTGCGTTCTCTATTTGCCCGACGGCTGACCGATCGACAGTGTCCGCGTTAGGCAGCTTTGTTCCTATATTGGGTAGGTCCTTGACTGGTAGCACAGCGGACCGCGGTGGCGCAGAGCCAAAGAAGTCGGGACTCAACACCACCGAAAAAGCGACCCCGTAGTCGAGTCGGCGATTTATATTTGAACCGCAACGACTTAGTTACCTCTGAAAAGTTGCGACCATGGCCAAAAGTGCATCGCAGGTGGGGCATTGCACCACGATTGTTTCAGTCCTCGCTGAAGTAATACCTCATCCACTGTCTCAAGCACAAGCCAAACCACTCATTATAACCCCCTCTTCATACCTAGAACCCTTGAACAGGACGAACATACATGCGGAACCTCATCCCTTCTTTACTGCTTTTATGCGAAACATACGACTGCTTTCTTACGCGTCTATACGCGAACACGTCCTGTGCGCGCTCATTCCTTGGAGTGTTGGCATGACGACGACCTTCCGAAGGACGACAAGCGCCCAGGTTGAGCTCCGAGGGATTGAAATCGCCTGCTACTGGACATTGCACCCCATCATGTCAGTGACACTGCAAAGAACGTCGAGAGGCTCAAAAATTACACACCATCAGGCAGTGTGCGACTAGCACTCGAAGAACGAGAGTAATCGGTGCGCAGGTGGCTCGAGTTCCTTGTTGATGGGGCTGGCGTTTTGCCTGGGTGACGAACAAAGGCAAACGCCACCAATATGAGCGCTTGCCACTGAACATGACGAACAACTTATGCTCACCTCGACTCACACCCGGTGCTGGTAGCACTATTCGACCGTCTGGACGCCTCGGGAAGAGACCGCACGAAGGGTGGCATTGACACTCTGGGGGGCACCTGTCGAGCTCGTTCATGATTAGCGCGTACAGAATGTGTTGAGAATGACGACAGGAGGTACTGCTCCCGCAGCAAATCGAAGTTTAAAAGAAGGACCGCCGGTCGAGTCGAGGCCACAATACCCTGTTAACCGGCACGAACAGTAAAAAAAACAAATAAATAAAGGATTCCTGCAGATGGAGGGCTGTATACGTAAAGGCTTCTCAATGACCAAAAGAAGTTATACGGAGTCTCTACTTACGCACTCAGGGCGACATTCGGACGAAGTGGACAAGGAACTATGGGTGCCCAGACGCGTAGGCAATACTAACATAACAAACCGGACGGCACATCGATCAAGTCCTAAAGGCAAGAAAGGGCAAGTCCAGACACAGACGAAGATTCTGCAAACTACGAACATATTCCCTCAGCTCGTCTCGATGCGTGCCACTTTCGCAACGGAAATGACCCACAGAATAACCTTCCCTACAGGCAGCAGGCGACGCCACCACCAACGTGGACACTGATAGAACACCAGAGCAAACTCAGTCATTCTCCATTATCCCTCGCTGCCCCAAATGGAACTGATACAGGTCCTTATCACAAGAAGCCCACAGGCACGTCCCGCTCTTCCCGCCTTCTTCCGTCACCTGCAGTGCACACACCTGGGAGGGGAACGTATGAGTGAATGGGTTGTCTGGTTGGTCGGGCGAGCATGGTGTGGCGGGTGGCGGTGGTGGGGAAAACGGAGCTCCAGTGCGTAGAGACCACCCGCGAATCCGGTTCTCGGCTCCAGCGGCGAAGAGAAGGTCGTGCTCTTGGTCGATGGCGATGCCCTGTTGCATACCAGGTTGGCGTTAGTGGGACGGTGAGAGGCGAAGGTTACGAACGAGGTCGGGGCGGTAGTTGTTGACGTGGCCCTCGAATATTTGTATTGGTGTTACTGTTGAGCTGGTGGGTGAAAATCGGAGGTCAAATGTTGATATCTATCAGAAAGAGTACTTAGCAGCTGTCATCGTGCAAGCCGAAGCATATGAGTACGACTCACGTCTCCGTTCATCTGGCTAAGCAGCAGTTCGTTCTCTCTCAGAACGTTGATGTGGAGCAGCGGGCTCCTCCCGCTCTTCCCAAACCGTCCCTCGAAGAGCTTGACGGGTTTTGGATCTGGCACTCTCGTGTCGTATCGTTCGAGAGTCCCGTTCCGCAAACCGGCGTAGATCAGATGCTAAACAAGGATGCAGTCAGCGGAAAATCGTGGGGGCGAAAAAGAAGGGTCGCACGTCTCGTTGAATGACAGAAAAGACGTCGCTATTCGTTCGTAACGACCTGAAAGTCGTCGCGATGTCGATATCCGGGATGTAGATGATCCTCTTGCTCGTTCCTACGAGGAAATGTGTCAATGTGAGAGCGCTGCAGGATAAACGAGACGTACCGAGCACCAGCTCTTTCTGCTGAAGATGGGAGGCGCGAATATCAACCACCGTGTTGAAAGTCATCAAGTACGTTCGCCTTTCTCCCGAATCAGAACGAAGGCTGAGTGGTCTTGTGTAACCTACTCTGCAATATTCAAGTCCTGGACAGAGAGCCTGGCAGCACCAAAGCAGCTGGCTCTGCTCTATATGAGCAAGGTGAATTTCCAAAGAACATTTCGCCAACCTACACGCAGTATGACCCGGACACGCAGATGGATGATATCTGGCCAATGGTTGCGTCAGTGAAGGGATGCAAGAAATAGAAAAGACACCCACGGTTGATGATGCCTGCAGGTTGATGGTACTGTGAAGATTGAACCTCGGCGGCTCGTTTGGAAGATGCTTTCTCTCAGAGTACAGCCATCCCCTGTCGTCACCAATGAATTGCCAATCGTGTCCTCCAACCTTCGTCATCTAGATTCGGTGGTGAGGAAAGGAAACTCTTCAACAAACAAAAAGGCGCATACATACACAGAAGGCAGTTATGGAACCTATGGGGTGCACTCGAGTCGGTGTCATACGAGAAGTTGAAGCGTATTGCGAGCAAAGTATTTCACTGCCACCGATCCCACATGTACATTTCTCGTCATAAACTCAAGATGTCGTGCAACGACTCACTGTGAGTTTCTAAGCCTAATACGATCGCTGAAAGCAGATCTCCTAGACTCGTTCGCGTCCCAGGGATCATAGGCCCGCTTGCGCTTCCTGCTCAACCCGATCTCGTTTTCTGGGGTGGGATTTATCCGTTTTACTACTGCGACGGGTGGAGGTTGCGGCTGCTTCGGACGCGAAGATAGCGGAAAGTATCGATTTCTTGCTTCATCCCAATAAAATCCAGGGAGCTCTGCAGGCATAAATGGTGGTGGGTGTGTAATTCAAGGTTCCGAATCTTGAGTTCAGCCAAACAATGACAGCGCCGAGCGTTGCCGAGGCCGTCAGTGGTTTAGGCAGGCATCAAAAGGGACCCGCTATGGCGACCACGACACCCTTTTTCCCAACATCCCTCTCCCTTTCCAGCGCTGTACACGACGACGAACGATGAAGGTCGCAGTGGTGGGCTCTGGCGTATCTGGCCTCGGCGCAACATGGGTGAGTTCATCGTCGTCGAACGCTCGCTGTTGAACGACCATGCCGAATGACGCACTTTACAGCTGCTAAATGAACACAGTGACCATGAGGTTCATCTTTATGAATCGGACGACAGACCTGGTGGACACGCTAATACGGTGCATTATATTCCCAAGGGTAAATCGAAAGGGGTGGATGTGGACACGTACGTCTGACGATGTGATTCGATGTTCAATCTTTGTCTGACGTGAAGTGGGTATTCTGCAGTGGTTTCGTAAGGAAACGCATCTTACCTCCTCAGAACTTGTTGTTCTGAACGAAATGCTCCATGTAGATTGTGTTCAACCCGCCACATATCCCAATTTCATCCGATTCCTCCAACTTACGCCTGCACAACCCAAATCTCTTCTCTCTCGACTTTCTTCGCTTAGTTCGTCGAGTGAAAGCGAAGACGACGATGGAATACGCATAGACAAGACCGAAATGACATTCAGCATTTCCCGCGACTATGGCGCCTTCGAATGGGCAGGGAAGAACCTCGCCACCATCTTCTGCCAACCCCGTCGTTTATTTGACTCGCAAATGTGGCGAATGATATACGATGTCCTGCGGTTCAATGCAAGCGCAAGACGCGTCCTATTGACTCCGAGTAGAGAGGGAGAGAGGGAGATTTCAATTGGAGAGTATCTCCACAGCGAAGGCTACTCGGCAGCTTTCCGGAATAACTACCTGATCGTGAGCGTTTCGTTCTTTCATACACCTTTTCTTGCCTCCACATTATCTCCAGCCTATGACTGCGGCTATTTGGAGTACTCCTCCAGACAAATGCTTCCTCGATTTTCCGGCTCGCACTCTGGTAAGCCCAGAGCAGCCGTCTTGCGTCCTTCAGCTCAAGAGTGTATGCTACCCAGATCCAATTCCTGTACAACCATCACCTCCTACAAATAACCGGCAAGCCTGCGTGGTTAACAATACATGGCGGCAGGTCAGCTCAGTCAGCCTTACAAACCCTCTTCAGAACTCATGTCAGCATTTGCAGTCATAAATACGTCGACAGAATTTTGCACAAGTTACCATCGTCGCAGTTGCATCTATCTACACCAATAACATCTGTGCGGACCCTTAAGTCAGAAGAGGGTGGAAAGCCGCAGGTCGTACTGAGAAGAGCAGATGGCAGCGAAGAAGTCTTCGATCATGTCATCTTGGCCTGCCATTCCGACACTGCTTTAGAGATCTTGAGAGCAGGCAACATCCAACCGGAGGAGGAGCGTATTCTGAGTCAGTTCCAATGGAACCACAACGAGGCTGTCTTGCACTCGGACGAGAATGTAAGTTAGCGCAGTCAGTCTTGTTCATCTGTTCGAGGATTAACCTTGGGTGTTGGACAGCTCATGCCCAGAAGTCGGCTGGCATGGTCGTGTTGGAACTATTTATCTTTCACCAAAACTGTGCCGTATGCCTCCAACAAGAGCGGCTATATCTCAGATACAGATTCTTCAGATACTAATGACGACCTATACGAAGGCGTGAAGATTCAGCGACCCCAGAGAACAGTGAAGATGGAGATCAACGAGGTGTCATTGTGCGTAGTACAATGTTGTTTATATTCGACCCTTCTAACGAGATTGTTCTCCCTCCAGAACATGTGAGGTTGCGCCCCTTTCCGTAGTTCTTACGTTTCTGATCTCTGTCCCCCCAGATGGCATGAACGACCTGCAGCACATCCCATATTCTCGATATGGCGCTGTTCTTGTGACGCTCAACCCCCCCTTCGAACCCGACGCAGACAAGGTGGCTGGGCGATGGAAGTACGACCATCCCGTGCTTGATTCCAAGGTATGCTTCGTTCCCTCCGCCTCATCTCAGCCGATTTGCCCTTTACTCGTCACCTTTTCGACTCCTTATCTTTTATCTCTGAAAAATAGGCCGTCAAGGCGCAGAACGAGATGTACAAAATCCAAAACACGCGTTCCATATCCTACGCTGGCGCATACCTCAAGTACGGCTTCCACGAGGATGGCTTCACCTCCGGCCTGCTCGCCGCATGCTCGCTCGACGCTGGGCAGGAGAGCATCCCCGCAGCGACCTCGTACACGTCCACGCTCAAGGGGACCACGATTCCCACGCGTAAAGATACCGTGCGCCCACCTTTGAGATTCAGCACGCGGATCACCATGTACGACTGAGCAGGGCGGGGTCGGAGAACACGTTCTATGCATATGCGGCGATTTTGTTTGATTGGCTTGAAGGCACAGGTTTAAGAGCCCTGGTGGGGGGTGTTGGAGCGATGGTGTTGGGTTTGCTTGGGTGGTTCTTCTCGGCGAGCTCTGATTCGACGTTCTAGGCTTCCAACTGGGTTTGAGGGGTTTGGGTGTTGGGACATTAGTACGTTCAACACGCTGAGGTTCGATGTTCCAATCTTTGGTTTTATTCGAGTACGTAATATACAGTGCAGATGGATCTGTTTTCATGGTTATTGGTGTTCACTTCGGTATATCGAGCAAGATATCTGATTCGCCGAATCAAGCTTGGACGCGTCCGACAGACGACCACGGAGGGTTGTCAGTTTGGATGTTGCCGGGGCCTCCGTCGTACACAGCATCGAGGGTGAGTTGGAGGTTTGGCGAGATGGTCACATTTGGTGTCATAGCCCAGAGGGCTACCGCAACGGTGCTGAAAGACGAAATCGGGTTGATTGTGATGATACGGCAAGGAAATGGCAATCTATCACTCACTTTTCGCCACGATAGTTCAGGATGCCTTCATGCACAGGGAATTTGTCTTGCGGCCTAAAACATACAATGCAGTGGAGCACGCCGTCAGTACCTCAATTCTCGAAGGCGAAGCTCAAGAACCATCACGCACCCGAGATTCGCAACCCTCTTCCCCATCATCCACCCATTCACAAATAAGAATGCACGATAGGGCTGTCCAAACGGTTCCTCGAATGTGAACGAGAGCATCACGTCAAGCTCGTTCGGGATGTCAAGTTTGAAGGTCGTGACGAAGAAGCCAACGCCTGCGGCGCCCTCTGGGAGCCCGGCAGAGAGTCACGTTCGGTCCACCCATCAGCGGTGCTGAATGAGGGCAGGTGCCAACCTTGGCGCTCGCCGAAGAGGCCGCCTTCGTTTAGGACGCCTGGAAAGAAAGTGGGTCAGTGGGGTTGGAAGATGAAAGAGCGCCTGGACGGGCGGGTACCTCGTGTTCTGTCTGGGTAGCTATGAGAAGAAAATGTTAACAGAGGGTCGTCGAGAAACGAGAGCGATGAGCCCACTGGTTATAACCACCAACTTTGCCTTGCACCTTCCACGTCGTGAACGCATTGCCATCGAGCGCAAAGCCTCGGATTCCTCGAGGACTCTTGGAACTATCGGTGTTGGCTAGACAGCTTCATTTAATGAAGGTCAATGCTTGAGTCAACGAAGACTCACTTCCAGAGGTCTCGTTCAGACCCATGTTGTCTTGCACGATGGTGATCACATTGTCCTTGCCCACTAGCAAAGCACCAGAAGGGAACGTAAATTTGTCATCAGTTTCTTCCAGTCTGTTGAGGTTGTTCGTCGAGCTTGTGGAGCAGGGAGGAGTGAACATATGCGCCACGATAGCCTGTTTTGGGATACTTACTTTCCAAATGAGGTCCCCAGGAATACGTTGTTTACCCATACGCTGGCAGCGAATGCTAGGACCAATACATCAGAGACGCAAAGAAAGAAGAAGCAAGTGGGTGCTACCTTGTCCTCCGTTGATCGATAGGTTGACGCTCCTCTCCTCTCCTGTCGCTATGAAATGACCTCTCCAAAGAACGACGTTCTCGCAGCTGTGAAAGCGATATTAGCAAGAGTGCTCCGATATGAAGGCAACTTACAATCCATAGTCGCAACCATAAAGGATCCTTCCGTCGCCATAGTAAGGCTTGAGCGGGATATTCGTCTTCGTATGGTCCGCGATAGTCCAGTCTGAATCATCAAATCCCTCCTCAGCCTCAGGAAGGCTGTCCTTGAACTTCCACCCCGTTAATTTCGGAATACCCAAACCGCCAGTCAGTGCGCTTTTGGCACCCAACTGCCCTACAAATCCACCAGCAGCACTCAACGCCTCCGACGCCGCGACATCGCCCGACACGCTCTGCCCATTCCACGTTATGGCACGTATAGCCTTGGGGGCGATCACGCTAAGCCGCACATCCTCCTTCAAGTCACCCCTCAACGCGAGTGTCGTACCCCTCGATCGTCGCATCGCGTACGAGGTGCGGCCCGCCTACGAGGATGGACGTGTTCGTCCCGATGCCCCAGAAGTGTCGGAACGGGTCGCTTGCGTCGCCCGAGATGACCGGCGACCAGACGTCGCGGCGGT
>JANKHO010000473.1:0-22233 GCA_027627235.1 Agrocybe chaxingu | reverse complement strand
AGAAGGCGGTGTTTGAGGGGCTGGCGAGGGGTCCGAAGGGCCTTTGGGAGATCAAGACGACAAGGGTGGAGTGAGTGGACGGTTTTTTTTTTCCTTATTCATATTTCGACATCGGTGGCTCTCTCGCGTTCTTCTTTCGTTCGTCCGGTATCGTTTGTTGTGTGTGTTTCCTTTGTTTCCTTGCCCATTTTCCATCGCGTACTATATTTGCATCCTTTGTGCCATGAGTGGTCATAAAACATCTTCCTTAAGCGCTTAAATTAGAAATTAAAAGCATCGACGAAGGACTCCTCATCGCTCGCCGTGCATTGTATACCCTTCTTCCGCTAGTCGCCATAAGCCAGCGGTGCTAAATATTCTGTTATGCAGTTCAAGAGGGAGTTGTGGATGTATGAGATTTTAAGCTCTCAACGTCGAGGCTGAAGTGAGCCTTCGGGGTGAGATGGTGGCATCCAACTCTAGCTCCAGAGAACTTATATAACGTAGGGTCGTTCCCTTCGAACAGTAACCGTCGGCCAGGAACCGAAATACATAACATGTAAGAGATGAGGTCTATCTAATTGAAACAACAATGAAGGCAAAACAAGAAAAAAATCGGAGAACGGCGGCGGTGGCGGCGGCGATGCAAGGGGTCTGTCTCGTCAAGGTCTGAATCAAGTTTTCTTCTTTTTCGTCGTCCTCTTTCCCGAGGCAGTCTCCACGGGCGTTGGCGGCCGCGACTCTTCCATCTTCTGCACCTCCTCAATACCGCGTTTCTACGAAACGCGCGTAAGTCCGAAACACTAACAATCTCCCAACAGACCATCTGCGCACCTTTCCCTTCGTCGGCTTCAGCTTCGCCTCCTCCGTCTGGCGCTGCTCTTCCTCCTTCTCGATCATCCCCAGGAGCGTATTACACCGGCGCTGGAGCTCCTGCGGCGAGCGGCTCTTGAGGAACCAATCAAACCTAAACACAGGGAACTCGGTGACGTCCCGCTTGATGCGCTCGTACACGTCGTCCGCCTGCATGCCGTAGTGGAAGAGCCGGCAGAGGAGGTACCTGTCCTCCTCCTCGGAGTAGACTTTGCCTTTTGTGGTGGGGTAGTTCAGCTCGAGCTCTTGCATTGGGTACCGCACGGAGTTGATCTTGCGCGCGAGGAGCAGCTCGAGGTTCTCGCGCTTGGTGCGCTTGGCTTCGCCTTCTTCGATACGGGCTTTGATGCGCGGCCATTCTGGAGCGCGGAGGGTGAGTCGGCGGTGAACGACGGAGATCAGGGGGATGATAGTACGCACCGGCCAATGTTTTGCACTTCTTGTTGAAGACCTTCAGATATCTCTCCACCTCTTCGGGCGTCTTGTCCTGGATCTCAGAGCTGATGTACGAGGCATCGGCGCCCCTAGTCCCACACATTAGTCCTCATGCAAACGGTAAAGGAAAACTCAAGAACTTACCATCCGTAGTTCTCCATCGCGCGCACGAGCTGCTGGAAGTCTCGTCGACTCCAGTCTGGGAAGCCCTGCTGGATCAACTGGTCCTTCAACTCGAGGTCGTCGTCATCGAGAGGTTCAGCTGTGGCGAGCAGTCACATCAATGACCATAATGCCCAAAGCGACAGTGTTGACGCACCTGTGTCTATGAACTCTTGCGCCGCGAGACGTTCCTCCTCCAGCTTCTCGGGCGTGTCTTCTGGTCCTTGCGGTTCGCGGGTGGTAGCAGGGATGCCATTGAGACGCTAGGCGTGAAGTTAGGATCGAACGGTCAGTATGTGAGGATGAATGCCGCACTTTATGTACGGCGAGCTCTCGTTCTTGCAGAGCTGCAAGTTCCGGTGGGAAGAACTGAAAGTCTTGGCTACATATGAGACGAAAAATTCCATCAGTATCTCGAAGCAGGAACCCAAAACAAGAAGTGAACGTACACAGTGATCTGCTTCGGGGCACGAGGGATCTTCGGCGCCTTGTCAACCTTGGACGGACCAGCACGCAGCGTATCCTTGAAATAATTGTCCACCGAGTAGTTGGACTTGCGCTCGCGCTTCGACAGCGACAGCAGGTTGAAGTTGAGCGCCTTTTTCTACTCGACGAAGGCTGGGTTAGCACCGAAGGGGACATCGACAAAGCTGACGTAACGTACCCCGGGCCGGAAGTCCTCACCCTCCCACTGCTGCACCGACGCGTCCGACTTGAAGTTGTTGAGATCCTCGAGGTTGAGGGCTTCGTATTTGCTGTTGAGCTCGGAGGTACGCTCTTCTCCTTTCTGGATGATGGCGTCGATGTCGTCATCGATGAGAAGGCTTATAGACGGGATGGGACGATGAGCAAAGTGGTAACCAGCGCAGAGGATCGAGGACATACTCTTCAGTTGCGTTGATGATCTTCTCTGCGCCGTGGGTGATCATTTCGAGGAGCTCGTCTTTATTCGCCGCCGCTGGTGGGAAGAATGTATCAGCAACGGTAACGAAAACAAAACCAACGGAAAGACATGGCCTTGAGACTTACTCTTCGCCTGCTGAGCCCGGCCTTGCTGAATCACCAGCTGATCCAGTCGCAACTTCTGCGCCGCCCGCTCCAACATCCTCTCCTCAACACTACCCTCCGTGATGAACCTGAAGACGTACACTTGCTTCGTCTGGCCAATGCGATGCGCCCGGTCCATAGCCTGCAGATCGGCTTGCGGGTTCCAGTCGCTGTCGTAGAGGACGACGATGTCAGCGGTGGTCAAGTTGATGCCGAGGCCGCCGGCGCGGGTGGTGAGGAGGAAGATGAACTTCTCAGAGTCGGGCTTGTTGTATTCGTCGATGGCGGCGATGCGGTCTTCGTGGGCGGTGCTTCCGTCAATGCGGCAGTATTCTACATGGAGGTCAGTGATAGGAAGACACCGCGAACAACAGAAACGTACTGTAATGACGAAAGAGGCAGTAGTCTTCAAGGATGTCGAGAACGCGGCTCATTTGACTGAAGATGAGAACTCGAGAGCCCTTCTCCTTCATCCGTGCGAGCAGCTTGTCGAGAATGATCATCTTTCCGCAATTTTGGATGAGGTGCTCGTCGGTGGTGTATGGAGGTCCAGGCTCGGCGCCGTCGAAGAGGTATGGGTGGCAGGTAACTTTACGAAGCTGTACGAAAATGTAAGTAATGAAGAAACGGGCCTTGACGGGTGGCGCACCTGCATGACCATGTTCATCAATCTTGTCTTCCCTTCCTTCTTCCCAGTCAGGCCTAGCGACCGTCGGTGTAAGTGTATCGACACTTCAAGGAATAAGTGTTCAAGCAAAGTTACATACCATTGACCGCATCGATATCCTTCTCCAGCACCGAACGGTACCATTTACGTTGCATGTCTGTAAGTCCGACATAGATGTTGATTTCCTTCTCTGAGAAGGAAGGTCAGAAAGCTGCAACAGAGACACGAGAATGCTGGAACATACTCGGCAGTAAGCTCTTCTCGACGTCGGACTTGACGCGGCGGAGCAGGAATGGGCGCAGAATCTTGTGCAGCGCCTCGACGACCTTCTTACTTTTCTCCTCCTCGACCTCCGTATCGTTTGAGTCCTTGTGCAGGAAAGAATCGAGGTCGGCGTAGTCGACGAAAATCTCGGGGCAGATGAAGTTGAGGAGGGCAAAGAGCTCCTTGAGGTTGTTCTGTAGCGGCGTGCCCGTGATGAGCAGGCGCCCACGCGACAAGAACGACCGCACAATCTGTGAAAGGATAGAGTCGACGTTCTTGATCCGGTGCGCCTCGTCGATGACGATGTATTCGAAGGAAAACTTCTTCAAAGCCGACTTCTCGATGAGGCAGATCTCGTACGATGTGATGCACACTTCAAAGTCTTGTGGGATGAGTCTTGTGGCTATGATTTCCGCCCGCTCGTCTTTGGTGCCTGTGAGGGAAACGATGTTAAAATCTGGTGTCCAGCGTTCAAATTCGCGGGCCCAGTTCTGAAGAGTTGACTTTGGAACGACGACGAGGTGCGGGCCGCTGATTTCGCGGTAATGCTTCAGGTAGGCGAGGAAGGAGATCGTTTGTAGCGTTTTTCCGAGACCCTGGGTGGCGTGAGATTAGCGCGTTGGTACAAGAGAGGCACGCATACCATTTCGTCGGCAAGGATTCCATTCAGGCCATTGTGGTGTAGAGAAACCATCCAATTGAGGCCTTGCAACTGATACGCTCGCATTTCGCCGTTGACAACTGGACGCGTCATGAGGTAAGAAATGAAACTCAGAAGAAAAAACACAGTAGCGCACAGCTCGGAGACGTCTCAAACACGAATGGCTGGTCATTTCCGTCCAGACCCGCTTCTCCATCCTTTAACATCTCCTCGTCCTCTTCCTTCTCTGATTTTCGATGTCGGGCACTGTTATCACTGCAAAGAGACGTGAGTATAAGAATGAAAAGACAAAAATGAGTGACGTACACGGCCTTCTTTCGCCCTCTCCCCTTCGGTTTTGGCTGTGCATCCATAAGCGCCGCATATTCGGGGTCGGAAGCCCGCTAAAAAGACATGAACGAAGTCTCATAACCCAAAAATGCCGCACACCTTGATGTCAACGAAATGCTTGAAGAGTTCTGTCTGGCCCAGGAGGTACGAGTACCGCTTGACAGCGTCCGTGATCTGAAAAAGAATGATCAACTACGAAGTACCGTCTAAAATCGGCGAACATACCTTTGCTTTGTCCATCTCCTGCCGCTTCCGATGCAGCTGGCCCTCCTCCGCAATCCTCTTCTGCTTCTTTTGTTGCTTCGCGGCTGTCGCGGTCTGTTTCGCCTGGGCGGCGGTTGCGGCAGCGTCCTTTCAAACAGTTAGACGTTGTTCCGAAAGCCCGCCACCTGCTGAACACCCACCTCTCGGTCGCTGATAAGCTCATCCTCCTCCGCAGGCTCATCGTCATACTCGCTCTCGCCATCTGCACCTTGGCTGGGCTTCGGGAAGATAAATACACTGATGCTTGCCGAAGTTCGAGGAACGTACCTGTCGCGAAACGATGTTGCTTGGTACGACGTCGCTGAGGATGTCTTCTTCCATCGGTTGGTCGACTGTAAACGTCTGAAAGAGGGTAAAATCACGGTCAGATACGAAGGATTATCGGAGGGGGAGCATACACTCATGTTGGGCGTGGCGGTTTGGAAGGAAGGAGGAGGCGTGACGTGACACGACGCGCTCACCTCGTTTGGCCATTCCCACGACCCCTTTGTCCGCCATCATACCGTCTTCTGTCGTCCGTCGTCGCGGCGATCTCTCTGTCCTCTAGCAGTCTCTTTGCACTATTCTATTGAGCATTTCTCGGGAATAACTGGCGGCGAGGAATTTAAACATCGAATCTACGCGCCTGGCAGTGGTTCAACCACTCCGCTAAATGTGTTCAGTCTTAGTTCTGACATAAGTCAAAGCTCCCATCGTAGAGTTTCCTCTTGACCACTACTGCAGCGCTCTTGACAATACTCTACACCAACCCTTCATTCAACCCTTCATCTGACTTGTACAATAGCCTTCGGGCGTTCGATTACAAGCAGAATTATTCCTCTACCATTCGACACTTGCCAAACCACATCAGTCATCAGGGGAAACCCTTTCACTTCAATTTCACGAACACCTAATCGCTCTCAAATCATTATATTTCCCCAACATGGGGAGTGTCGACACACTAATCGCCATCTGCATTGGCGAACTCGTTGCCGTAATCCATAGTCTCCTTAGAAGCCTCACCGATCTCGTCAACTCATGGAATAGATCGGTCGTGGCTATGGAGAATATTGCTCAACAACTGGCGAAGGAGAACCGACGCTGGAAAATGAGCACACCACACATGTATGATGGAGACACACGGCGAGTCCGAGCATTTCTACTAGAATGCGAAGTCTATTTCGATATGGAAGAGATCAAGGATCTCGAAACGAAGATCTACTTTACCTTGTCAAGGATCCAGGAAGGAACAAACACAAGATGGGCCAATAGTATCAGATCCAATATGCTCAAAAGTGCAGCCAAGAACCCACCAGTGGAATATTTTTCAAGCTGGAACGAATTCCAGGCAGATTTTGAAAGATACTTCGGGCCCGATACGGCACAGGAAGAAGCTATCAGAATAATTACGACTTTGAAACAGGGCAACATGACGCGCGAAGAATATTGCAGGGTCTTCGATTTGTATTCTGGCACTACAGGATATAATGCGGATGCCCTGCTACATTATTGGAAGCGCGGACTCAACAAAGGGCTCAGAGATCGACCGATTTCCAATCATCCACGCTCACGGTCTCGAGGAAGGGTCCCAAGCGGTCTCGTCCTCGTCCTCGGCGATGTCCGCATGTGAGATGGTGGGGACGAACATGCCCAAATTAACGCAATCTCTTCACGGCGTCCGTGTGAGGAAGGGCACGACTCCTCAACCGTTGGAATTCTTAGGAGGGAAATGCCATATCGACATGAATGATACCACGTCCCCACCAAGGATTCTGTGTCTAGGAACTGCGACCCTTCCTGACCGGGCATGCGAGAATGGAGGAATTGTCATGCCAGAATTGGCGATAAACATGCTGATGAAAGGAAAGACACGGGGAGAGAGAGAAAGATCACGAATCCAAGTATTCTGCGTCGATAGAAACTCGGGCTAGACAATGAGATGAGCCAAGGCATAACGCCGCACGAATAGAGAAGTTCAGGAAAGAACCAATAGCAAGCCGCAATATCAGGCACTGCAGGCATGGGGGACACAGAATGTCTGACCTCGGGTGGCAGTACGACAACATAGGCACCATAGCTCTCTTCCCGAGGCTCTGACCCGGGCTGCTCAAACTGAAAGTGGGACATCGAGAAGAACGAACGATGGATAATGCAAAGGGAACGGATAAGAAATAAGGTAAAGACGAGGGGATGAATGAAAATACAAGAAAGACAGCAACAAAAATCGAGAGCGCATATGAAGTTGAAAGAAAAGAAGGTAAAGTCTGCGCAATTCGGATAGCAGGGCAATATGTGCAGCAGAGCGGCACTCGAGACTTCTCTCGAATCATGAAGGGAGCTCAAGAAGTATTAAACGGGGATAGTAGAAGATGCGTAAATGTGACATTGCTGTAAAAAAAACCCCACGGAACACGAGTCGCCGGCGGAAGGCTGCACGCGCTCCTCAATGAACCTTTGTAATAACTCTCCAACCCAGCGGTGCCAGAGAGGGGAGGTATTTCTGGGGGCCACACGCAGAGAAACGCTGCGTCTCGTTTGCCGGTCCGGGATGTTCGATACACTGAGGAGCGGGTGCGTTTCTGGTGACTCTGCCTCTGCGCCGAGGATGTGAAAGATGATGGGAGAAGTATGAAATGGGCGATTAAAATGGGGAACGGATAGAGAACGTGAGAGATGGTCGACAGTTAGACAACTCACCCATAACGGTCCAACGCTTAGGCTCCAGGAACGCCTCCGGGTCGCCTTAAAGCACATCGATAACCTTGCCAAAGGGGGAGATGGACACCGATTATAGATTCTATAGAACAATTTATCCCTCAGTCTCATAATCGGGGGCTAGTTTGGAATGGGTGGGTCTTGAAAGGTGCAATAGACGGGACATGGCGGAGTCACAGCCTGGCAACGGGGTGGCGCGGGCGTATAAAATACAGGAGGCAAGGTAGATGAGAAGCGCTGAATGAGTCTGTGCAATTAGAGGTGTCAAAGAGGGGGTCATTTGCGTGGCTTCCTATGGATAAATCGCAAAGAATAGCATAAAATGAATTCAAGGGGGAATTACTCACCGAATCATGCAAGCGGCAGCCCGATACCGTCGACGATAAGACCCTAGCCGTCGTGCATCTTGGGGACGAGATCACCGCAGTTTCCGTCGGAAGAGCCCAGGACGTGAGAGAATGCAGAATTCCAGTATCTCTCCTTGCTGGCTCGTGTTGCAGACTGGCACTGATCCCGTCCCCGTTGAAGCACAAGGCAATAGCGAACCATTGAGCGATGGTGATGAGCGGGGGTGCAGGAAGAAGACAGCAAGGAGAGCACGGGGGTAGTGGGTCGACGAGGGAGATACAGTGGGGTGAGTGTTGGAACTGGAGCGGTGGTAGGCTCAGGCGGAAGAGGAGATGGGAAGGAACTTAGAGAGGAGGCCGAAATTGGAGCTCGAGGCCTTTATTGGAGCTATTCGCATGTAGCAGGTTCGAGGAGCGGAGGGATGACGGAGATGGACCCTGCGCACTAGGCAGAGAGGGAGAGGGAGAGGGAGATGAGTAGAGAGGAGCCATGGAATGAAGGGGTTTGTGAGAAGATCGGAGGGATAAGATAAGATAGAAGCCCAATCGGATCTGCGGTCCGCGAACTACGTTCATCGACTACCGAGGGAGGAAGGGTTGACTTGAACGTACTTGGTCGTCTCCAACTACGCATGTACTCCCCATTCCTGTTCGTCTTTACGAACGGGGCAAGCCTGATCCCGAACTCTCAGAGGCGTGAGATGCGCACCCTCTCTGGTTGTTCCGCAAGTCTCGACTCACCTCGTTTCTTTTCTGAGGCACAAATCCAGACGCAAGACGAACTGAAAATCGACGCCGAACGTTGGATGCATTGTGCTGCCCTGGATTCGGCTCATCCGAGGGTGTAAACCAAGAAGGAGAGACCACTGCTCCATACCAGTGCTTCGAGAACTCAGTCGACCGACGTGCAAAGTACAAGGGAATCGAGAAGTGAGCGTGCAACGAACCCAAGAACACGCCCGAGGAGCCGAGCCCATTCTGGCGTGAAGGCGGGCGCGTCACGGTTAGCAGGTGGGGTACGAGGGAGAGCAACGTTCCGACATTCGGAGGTGCGTGTCAGGAGAGATGATACGAGAGAGGAAGGGCCTAATGCTGAGCTTCTAGATCGAATATCACAAATAATAAATGAAGCTGGGATACATTCTCCCCGATGGCAACTCCTCGTCATTTTCGTTGAGGTACTCTAACCACGACACCTATCGATCAACGTCGAGGGAAAAGGCGGGTACAGTGGGTTGAAGCTTTGAAGCTTGGAGTTCAACGTCGTGTCGCGGCAGCACGAGCTCGGAACGACGACGGCGGGTTCCTCTTGTCTACGCTATCAACGAGTGGGTGCTTACCCTGCCTTCCTGTTCCTTCCCAAGACCTTCCTGCTCGACACCGGCGGCTATGCACAGCAACTCAAAGACCAGGATCGAGGGCAGCCGCGGGCAGGGGATTAGTCGTTGGAGGGGCTCTGGACAACGAGAAGAGCTGGACATGAGATGAGGTAAGTACAGTATTCATTGATTTATTTCGAGGTTCAGAGGGCTTCCTTTGACTTCGGGGGTTATCCAGAGGTATTCGTGCACCTAGGCACGGTAATACTAGCACACCGTTTTGGTGTAGGTGCTCCCTTTATACTTCAATATTTCAACCTTTGACACTTCTCTCATTGTCAACAGCATAGCCCTTCCTGGATTTCGGCTTGATAATCGTAGCACCTCACCGCCATTTTCTTGGGGGTACTTATCTATCAAAGACATCTTCAAAAGACGAGTCCAAACAAAAAAAAATAAACTATCATTTTGGAACTTTGATACCGGGGTGTTAAAACGCGTTCGTTCCCTCTCCATCGACCCCTCTTCGCCCCGTAACTGATCTCCTAATGATATGGATGACTCTACGCAGGATCATCCATCTCGGATGGTCAGTTTCCTTTCGTGTTTCTTATTTACAAGCCCTGTAATTATCAAGGAAGAAATTGACGCTGGCGTCCACTTTCTCCTAGATCCCCTCAACATCGTATCCGAAACATCAACATGTCGAGTCCTCTAGAAGTTCAAAACAAGGCCACAATGTTCGTCTGTCTCTTTAATTCCTAATCGTTTCGCTCATACATAGACTTACCACTTCATGCCCAGGTTCGTACGCTTATGTATTCAATGTTCAAGCATAGGTGAGTGTTGTCTCATTCCCGCCGTCCAGCCTCTCATCCCCATGGCGCATCAGCCTTCTTGTACTACGACTATGCCATTACCTGGCCGCGCGAGGTCCAACATATCTGGATGCACAAGTTCTCCTTGTTGACCATCCTGTACTTCGCATGTCGTTACGCGATGGTGCCAAACGTCATCTACATCCTCGCGCTAGCAGAGCAGCTCCTGATGATGAGGGTGAGCGTTATTTCTTTTTTTAGATCATCAACATATGCTTAAGATCGCATTCGCGTGGGGAACAGTAAGACTTTCATGCTGTGGGGCCTTTGTGCAAACGACAACATTTTGACGCCCAATTATCGGATCGCGATAGTTGTGATCATGGATATCAGCTTGCGGCCATACTTGCATGCATTGGGAGGATTGCTATTGTTCGTGAGTGATTCTCGCTATTGGGTGGCTTACTTCTCTTCACGATCAGTGCATGAACTGGACAGTGGTCTGGGGTCTCAGAACGTACGCCGTCTCTAATCGGAACACAGCCATCTTGGTCATCTTCGGAATACTTGGAACGTGCTATATCGGTCTCGCCATAGTATGTTAGTCCCCCACCCTAAAGGTAAGAATTTGTGACGCTGATAACGACCGTCATCGCAGCTCCATGTCCCATACGTTGCGTGTGACGGTCATCGAGGGACTCCTCCGTGAGGTCTCTTATTCTGCTAAAAAGACCACATCTAACGGATTTACTCAGAGGTACGCAGGAGGTGATAAACGCTCGGTCTCCAATGACCATTCCCTAATGAAGTGATCCTTATCTCCAGTCCCATACCTTCTGCCCATTTTCGCCGTCATATTTGGGATTTCTGCGGTCGCATTCACAACAGCGCGAACCCTGACAGCTCTGACTGTCGAAAAGACCTCTCGGCGTGACGCACAACAAGGATTGCTCTTTGTGATTTTTAAGCAAGGTGGGATTTCCGTTTCAAGTTTTCCCTAGGTGATTTAGTCCTCAATTGACTTCGCTCGCACGGTGTCTGCAGGTCTCTTATATTTCAGGTCATTTCTTTCATGTCATCGGACGGACGAGAATTAAACCATGAGATTATAGTTCTGTCACAGTCCTTACGATCTGCAACGTGGTTCTACAGTACGTAAGTTGCTTCTCCAGATAGGCGCCCGTTTCGTCGACTTAACCTCTGGTTCCAGGCTGCTCCAGATCTTGGTACATCTCTACGGCATATGTCCTTCATCAAACGACTACTAAACGCACACACGCTCCCGTCTGTCCTGTCCTTTCTTCTTTCGCGTTATCCCTGACAATCTCTCGCGTTAGGCTCTCCGGTCTCATGACCGCGCGCTTCCTTCTCCACCTTCGCGTTTGGAACCACCGCCAAAGCACGAACACATTCCCGGAGACGCCGAGTGCGGTCTTGTTCAAGAATATGGGCATTGATGTGCAGACGGGATGTTCTGCGAGGGCCAGCTACATCATGTGTTCGATAGCGGACGAGTTTGGGGAGGATCCTGTTGCGCAGGCTCGTCAACGGGCTGTCTCAGCAGACGACGTGGAAGATGCGGGACGTGCGGAGAGGCATTCAGAGGTATAGAATACCATAGTATGCATTACTTGGGGTCGCAAAGGTGATTTCCAGCTCTTCCACAAAGATAATGCGCGCCATCGAATTCAAGGCGAAGATGTGTCCCCAACGTCGCCGTCACGGTTGACTGTGCTATTGCCTGCCATCACCTCGAGACAGCGGCCAGAGTCAATGGAACACGGTTGTTGATTGGAGCCGGAATTGGATGTTCCGTGCAGAACGTGAGGACGTGAGCTCGGTGGGGATGATATCGATGTCCATGAAAGGGTCATTTTCCAGGTGGTTAACAATTGATAATTATCGACATTGGCCCAGCCAAGCCCAGCCATGAAATCCTTTCGCGACGCTTTCTCGTACTGTTCTCTTCATCAGGGTTTGAGAGCCTGAGTCTCATTTTCGCGGCTTGGATTTATGTCACAAAGTAGCGCATTCTGATCTGTGCAAACAGGGCTAGTGAGAGCGTTAGTTATCTTATCACGCTATCTTATCAGTTCGATCAGAATGGCAGTCGCCCTTGCCTCCTCCCACCACGTCGCCTACTGGGGTCCTTCGATACTTCTAATCACACAACCTCACCGGCGTCCACCACCCTGGTTGTCTCTTCTCCAAGCCCCTGTTCGCGATATCTCGCAAATCCTCCCGGCCGGCTGCAAGGAGATCATTATCACATCCAAAGGCACTCATCTACACACGTCACCAGTGAGGTGAGGCGGTCCATTTCTGAACGCTAGGGTCCAATATTTTTATCATCGTCGCCGCCACGTGAGCCTACGCGTTTGCCCCCTCTTTTTCTCTTTTCCCTCTATGTCTTCTATCATCGCGTTTCACATCTTCCACGTTGGCGTCGGACGCAAACATACCCGCTTCTCTACGTATCGAGCATCCCATCTCTGTTCTCTCTGGGTAGCGTATCTCTGTTAAAGCATACCTACGCTGAGAAGCGGATGGAGCCTCCCATCGATGGCCTACGTACGTGCTTCCGTATTATTTAAAGTCACATTCTCTAAATGCTCCATGCCGTATGGTTCGCGAACTCTCTGAAAGGCCCATATACGTGCGTGATTTGACTGAGATGAGCACCATCGATGTTAGGCCCATCACCCCTCGCTCATCTCGCCATATCGCTCCAATACGCGCGACGGTTTCGAAGTGTCACTCGACGGCTCTTTCTACTACAACGGGGATTGCGTAGTTTCGTTTTCCCCCTTTCCATCCTTGCCCATCCTCCCAAATTCCACTTACGTTTGTTTCATACTCGCCTATCCCCCGCCATTCTCACCCCACTCCATAGTTTCTCTCCTCCTTTATCCATCGCTTGTCCGTCTCGACCCTTTACACGCAGATTCCATGTCCTCGGATGAGCAACTCGGGAAGGGATCGATTTGGTTCTTCATCGCACTGCCTCAAATGAGACCCAGAGTAAGCATTTTGCGTGTCTGGCGTATGCAGTGCGTACATGTTAAACTCGAACTCGATCCCGCCCGAATTCGTCTGTCTTTGGTTCCCATGATCTGTCTCTGCCTCGCATCGTCTGCGACCCGTCTGCTGTCCAAAGGGAAGAGAGCCACGAGGAGTCTCGTGTAGTCTCTGTCCGTCCGTTCTTGTTCTGGTAGTGGGTGTACGAGCCATTATGCAGTCGAGAACCGTTCAAGTTGCTCTCCTCCCCTCCAGGCGGCGCTGGCTTTGTTCTCGGGCGACATAATGTGTAGTTATATTCCCATGCTCGTCCTGTCTGATGAACTATCTCTTGTCGCACCGAATACTTAAGTTCGCAACTTATCCTGATTTCGTAGTAAGATCCTACGTTTCTCCAATGGCTACAGGATTTAAATTTAATCCTGCGTCATATTGGGGAGTAGTGCGTATTGCAGACGAGGTGGTCCAGCCTCCTCCCCAAACATTTTATGCACAAAGTTCCTGGGCTCAGGTTGCGACCCACCGCGTCCTGCATTGCACTGCTGATCAGAAATTCCAATTGTGGTCCCGGATCCCAGCATTCGGCCTTCATCTGGAATCTGCCACCGACTCGAAGGTGCATATTAATAAATACTTTGAAAGTGGAGATGAGTCAGAAGGGAGACAATGGATTTGGCCTGTTATTTCGAACATGGAGAGGGGGAGCTCCTGTAGCGAGATGGTGGTGATAGCAGTGGGGAGCGCTATGTCTCTCCACTCGAAAGGCGGTTACGTTTCGGCATGGCGGCGATGAGGATCGAGGAGAGACGACAAGGTCGGGAAGAAGTTACGATATCAAAAAAGAAACGATACGAAGAGGGAGAAGATTCAAGATGTCGGAGGAAAGGTAGTGGGCTAACGGAAAGCAGCTGTTTGGATTGATCCCCTTACCCTCGCTACAATGGGGAGAAGATAGAGAACAGATGCTGGTGTCTTTACCCAGTGTACGGAAAGGTCCCATAAGCTGCTCGAGAGTTCAAGTACCTGAACCATGCACGAGAAGCAGACTACTTATGTCTCTTTCTGGTCTCCCCCGAGACAGATGGGCAAGGAGAGGGTGCGGGGAGAATTCTGAGGTTCCCAGAGTGAATATATACGTGCTCAAAGCGCGTAAATACGAAGTAAATCTGACAACGTAACTCGTGCTAGCAGACTAGAAGATGTCCCCTTTTCGGGTGTTGTAGAAGTAGATACTGGAAAGAAAATAGGGCATTAGATGACGACCCACCACCATCTTCCTTGCGCGAAGCGACCGGAGAGCAGGGTTCTTCCCCAATTTTGCGCAGAATAAACGCTCCGTGCCAGGCTTGTTTGTCTGCGAAACCATAAATGCAAGCGGGAGCATGAAGAGGGACACGCGAGCGGCAACGGCGGGGATGCAAACATGAAAGAATAACGTCATTGCCATGAGGCATAATAGAGTGACATCGCGAAGGATGTACCGCGGAAACACTCATGAGGCATTCCAGCACTTGTAATGCGGGTGAGACGGAAGGAAGAAGAGAGAGCCTCCTTACGCGAGGAGTGAGGAAAGGTGGTAGGCGCCATTGCAAGAAGGGAGCATCAGATCTTCAAATCTTAGCTCAAGTAGGGATGGGACAGGAACGAGTTAGTTCTTTGGCAAACATGCAGGTGAACGGCAAGAGGTTTATGTAAGGGGGGAAGAGATTGGAGGTCATGCATGTTCGGCAGCCGAGGGCTCCTCATCGCGCCTCCTAGTTTTTCTCCATGCCCTTGGAGCTTGAAGGCGTGTAGCCCCCAGGCAATCCAGCGATTTCCGCAAGCCCACCCTCAGGCTGGATGTCGTCCCGAGTTGCACCGAATTGAACCGGGAGAATGGTCTGTGCCCTGGATGTCAGACGAGCATGACGTGGGTGAGATTTTACTCACATGCAACTTGTGGAGCTCGGCCCTCAAATTTGTAATCCCCTCCTCCCATTCCTTCCTCATATTAGCCATCTCCTCCTCCCTTTCCTTCCTCATATTAGCCATCTCCTCCTCCAATCTCCTCATATTCACCATCGCCTCCTTCCATTTCTTCTCCATATTCGCCATCTTCTCTTCCAGGCTCTCCAATTTCTTCATCACCATCGCCATCTTCTCCCTCTGTAGAACGCACTCAAGTTCCAACACCTTCAACGTGAATGAGGCCGTATTCTCTCCCGTTCTTTCTTGGCGTCCTCTGCGCGTGTCTTGACCTCGCTGGTATTAGAGATGGTGATGGGCTAAGCGTGCGGCGGTATTGGGCCCACAGAGGACGATGGTGTATAAGCCTCGTGTGAGCGAACCACGGGGTGAACGGTAGGCTGACAAACCCGTGCCAGACGGATGTGTACGTGATCATCGTGGTTCGGCCGATGGTCCGAGAGTGAACAGACCACGATCACGCAGATCCGCTCTCTATGTACCATGACGGGGACAGCGCCCTCCAAGCGACTTCTGCTATGCCTTCGAACAGGGCATCCAGGTTACCAACCAGATTCTACTCGGCTCCGATGTGTTTGCTCATCTCAGCATACGGTTCTTGAATATTACCTAGTTGAACCGCGACAACCACGTTTACCACTTTGTGGACTTCGGGTCTGAGCCAGGGATCTGACGAGGTTGAGGTGACCTAACCTTTGGTGCGTGCATTCAACGTTTTCTTTTACAGAAGAGCGTGTGTCTGATTCTTCTCGTGCTGCACAACAACGGTTAGTTCAAGGCAGGAAGCGCACAGAAAGCACCCAGGTGTCTCTTTGATCACGGTCTACTACCTCCACCTTGGTCTCTTGAAGTCGGTCCTGCGATCCGAGTCGAGTTCAACCACCACCCAGCGTGGCGCCTGCTCGCCCCGCGTCAGCAACTGCGCCCAATCGCGCATCACTCGCAGAATTGTCGAATTTCGCCTTTGTATTACCCCTCGCGTCAAACATCGGCCTAAATTTCCGCCTTAGCTATGCTTATGTCACTGGAAGGTGCACCGTTGAACGCGAGCAGGGCTAAGGGCTGAGACGGGCGCCAAGTTGCTTCCATGGGCAAGGTTTTATGTCCTGGTGTGTTGAAAATAATCGAGAAACACGGAAGGAAAGCTTGCTGTTCCGCAAATTTCAGGGTTTCTGCCAACGGTTTTCACGCCAATGGTCTTTTCGTTCCTGTCGTCATGCTCCTGCAGTCCATTTTCCCTCCTGGTTCGGTTCTACATTACCTTTCCTCCTGTTGCCATCTCTTCTTCCCCATTCCACGTTCTCCTATTCTTTCATCGTCGTTGATCGCGTCCGGCTGCACGAACGCGACTCTTCGGTCAACCGCACTGATGTCTGGTGTCTCGTCAGCCTCGCATTTTGTTATGTTTCTCGTACACATTTCTTCTATACTCCGCGTACCCTAATCTTGTGCTCATTACATGATCTCCTCTAGGCCCTCGCTGAAGACCGTTCGTTGATTGAGAAGGCAGCGAGGGTCTTACACGCTATACCTCTCGACTCATCGCCGTTGCTGTCATTCACTCATCAAGTTGATCTCCACCCGGTTCGTTCATTTCGTGTCGTAGTTATCGTAGAATCCCAACGCTAATATTTTTCTTGAGAGAAACAAAGGTATTGACTTTAAAATTCCCAACGGCGGCAGCTACAATTGCGAAAGTCTCCTCCGACCCGACCCGATCGACTGCTCTGGATGCCAATTTAGCTCCGTACACGGTCGCAGTTTTCGTGTGTTCCTTCACGAATGCTATCTCGATCTCCACTTCAGCCCCTTGACACTAACTGGGGACGTACAACATCAACCAAGGCCGAGATGAATAACTAGTATGTCTCGTTACTTCTACTCCCTCAGCCATTTTTCTTCTTTCGTTTGGCTTCATCGTGAGCGACGATCGCCGATGTTTCTCTTCTCGTTCCGCAGAGCGGCAAGTCTCGATTGCATTATTTTTAGCTGTTAACAGCTCGTCTTTACACCTTCCCGTCGATCTCTGAGGGCAGGTGTATACAGCATTATTTAAACTAGTCTTTCTTTGCTCGTAGCCTAATTTTAGATCCAGGTGCTATCAAGCTCTGAATCTCGCATGCTATGTATTCCGGGGAGGTCGAAATCGTGTCGCGGTGCATTGCCATCAGTGTCCAAATTGAATACTGACGACCTCAAACTTACATAGAAGTCGACAGGAGGATCTGGACAAAAATGTCTGCTTGAATGGTACTCTAGTGCTGATATATTGATACTCCATTCTACGAGAATGGGTTTCCCTACTGCAACTGCTTTCATTTCTCGTGCAATTCAGGCTACAAATGTTAAGTCAGGCATCGGGCCATGCGCGCCCAGCTCTGCCCAGCTGCGGTCTTATTGACAGACTAACTGCTGCATAGCTGCATGTATACGAGTACTGCTCTGCATTCTCCATTCCGATAACTTGACATATCGTCCAGAGCGGGTCTCAGCGTCTCGCGATTGTTTTTGAGAGCCTAATTTAATCCTGTATCCACGCCTATACTCTACTATGTAAGACCTGATAGCCGTTCCCCCGGGAGTTTGAAGGCAGCTCGCCCAAAGACTCTGACAAGAATATGTAGGCAATAATTTCGAGCTCCGAGGAACCTCTCTGCACAGATCGTTCGTCACTTGATTGATTAGTCAAGTAAATACATATTTTACACCCGTTATTGAGCCCTTTCTCGACCAGTGCTTCGTCAGTGAATATTGTTGAACGACCTCGGTCGTTCTCTTCATGAGCATGTCGGACCGTAGATCCGCAAACTAAGCATCTTATCTTATCCGCGGGATCTCCCGGTGAACCCCATCTGTCCTCGCTTCGTTCTCTCCCCCTCCCACCACGTCGTTCTCGTCAGCTGCGTTCTGCGACCTGTCTATCCACCTCTTCTGGCTTTACGGACTCTCAAGATCTCAACTTCCAACGTTCAAGCGCTCTCCTTGCTGCATCCTTGTCTGACTCGTCCTGTCCCAGTTCCAATCCACCGCTATCTGATCGATGATCCTCTCAATCAGCGAATCGGAGGAAGGACTTTTTAGTTAAAGAACGGCGTACGTCCGCCCCTCGTTCGCCTTTGTCGGCCGATTGTCTCGATCTTCTCGTATCGACGGTCTCGTCTGTGTCCTGTCTTCCTCGTCACCATGGGTAACTTCTCGGGCAAGACGAAGAGCTGCCTTTTTCCAGCATCACTGGCGTTTGCACGCACATGTCCGTCGCTGCGCGTTATGATCAACTCAATAAGGAGGAGCCACTCATCTACGAAAAAAAGTGACATCGTTCTCCACCCCTCATGTCGGCGATGGGGGTATGCAACCTACCCTTCTCTCGATTCTTGCTCTCTTTCTGTCCATCCTTCAAAGTCCCAACTCCGAAGGCCGACAGACCACATCTCTCTAGCTATGACCCAGGATCTCCGCATTCAAGACCCCTCTCCGAGTGGTTCACTTTCCGAATCGAAGTAGGAGCGATGGAGCGACGCGACAATTTACGCAGGCAAAGGACTGATAGGCCATTGGGCTGTTTTGGTCCTCCAGCGTGTAATAGCACGGGTCGCCTCTGTACTCCATCGCCCTTTCTCGTCGGAAAGGGACACCCTCACGATTTCCCTTATCATCCGCTCCCTAGCTTTTCTCTGATATCTCCCAGGATTCCATCATCACACTTCATCTATTATTGTTCTTCGAATACGTGGGGCATGTCCATGATCTCGCGATGGGATCCTACGTGATATCACTTCAAATCGCAACCTTCTCCCGTGCCAGTGATATATCTATTACGGACGAACGAAGAAGGGGACCGGGGCATGCTTCGCGCAGGGATAAGGACCGCGATTGCTTCCATTATTGCATCACGAGTCGCTCTTGCGCTAGCCGTGTCTTCGAGTCCGGTACCTTCTTCCTTCCGTCCCTTCTGGATGTCACCTCTACATATTCTGCGAAATTATCGCATCGATTCTTAACATACTCGCCCAGGGCGATCTCGGAACATCCTGGTTGATTCGTCTGGGAATGCGGTGCTAATTATTATGCCACCATCCCCTTTCCAACGACTCTACCCTGACTGAGATTTCCGGACCATCCAGCGCATCTGCAGAGATCGATCGCTTCGAGCGCATACCCCATACTCCATACCATAGACATTCTCCTTACTCTCACGAGTGCGTTCTACCGTCCTGTACATCCATGCCGGCTCGAGGAATCTCGCTGCCAGTGGATAATAACTACTGAATAGCTCTGCAGACCTGAATTCGACGATAATGATTACTATGCACCTATGGAGTCGGCGAGGTACTCCCATCTTCGACCGTTCATTTCTCGCTCAATAGAGTTAGCACCATGAGGCGGCACCAATTTTGAAGTATTCAACTTTCAAATTTTGGCCACAAGCAGATAACTGACGCATTCGATGGCGATGGTCGAGTAGATGGACTGTCCCAACGTGTACGGCATTTGAGCTTGAGGTGCGTGTATTTAAACACTTACATTGCAGCAATCTCATAGCACAACCAAAGTCCAAGAGCTCTCCAATCCCTGAGAGCGCAGCTCTTTCCCGAAGACATGTACCTGTGTGAGGTCTACTGATTTCTGTTGAGAAGCATGTACTCTATTCCTCTTCCCTGAACTACGCGTTTCGAGTGGGACTTTGAGTATGATGCGATCGATGCACGTGGCGGTCTCTTCAACCTCTCGTCTGGCACCCATGGCACCCTGTCCACACGCGCAAAACGCCTTCCATTTCCCATCTGTTACAACACATCGCTAATGCCGACACTTCCTCTCTCACATCTGTCATTCTATTCCATGTTTGCACGAAGAATATCTGTCCTTCTCAACGTAGGATTCGAGAGATGGCGAGAATTTCCAGGCATAATAAGGGAGTATGGCCATAGATCCTCAAGAGCAGGGAGTAAGGTCGGTGATTGCTTCACGAGGCGCGCAAAGAGGCATCTAGCCGAGCACCCACAATCTGATAGAGAAGGCCCATGAAAACAGAGTAAGAAGAAGAAATCGAGTCGGTGGTTGGGTGGCGATCGAAAAGTTCAGACGTCGCTCCACAAAAAGTTTACGGGACTGATCTTCCTGACAAAAATCGGAACAGTCGTGTATGTATCTATCAAATTTGACTCTTCAGAGTGATTGAATCGTGAATTGAACATAGCTAGACCGAGGTACTTCCTTTTCCTCGTACTTTCGGCACATATCGCACTCTTATGGTGCCGCAGCGAAAGGAATGGAGAAATGTGCGTCCGGCGAGGGTTGGATATTAAATCTGAGTTCGGACGGGCCCAAATTCACCTCCAGGCTCGACTTGAGCCGAGAAAAGCTCAAGTCCGCCTTCCAGCATCCTGCTACGTAAAGTTCACTCTCCAGAAAGACGGAACATGGTTGTGTACAGGCACCTGCGGACGGCTGCCGACAGCAACCGTTCGCAAGTCTGGATTACGCTGAAGTTCGTTGTCCTGACTGCCAGTGTCGACACGGCGAGGGACCCTCGTAAGAACTCCGAATCGTTCGCGTCGTATACGCGATGCAGGTCCATCCCATAATGGTTTAGGCCCTCAATTGTGAGAGGGGCGGCTAGTTTGGCGAAATGTGTGAATAGGAAGATTGTTGGAAAAAGGAAAGGAAAAAGACATCGGAACCTGATGACGATGGGGCGTAGAGGCGCACAGAGATGGATTGGCGGTCCCGACCCCGACTCGGAGACTTGCCTGGGTATTCGTGATGCGTCGGAGTCTGCACCAACACGCGCAGCAGCTGAAGACGAGAATCTCAAACTCGCCATGCGTCGAAATCGAATGGGTGGCTAGCCGCTAGGGTCTGTGGGCGCTTGAGCCAAATTTGGCGGTCAGCATCCCCGTGGCGGAGACAAATCTCGAAAACATACCGTGACACGGGCGATCCCACGTTATTTCCAAGGGGAACTTTGGTTTAGGTGCCCAGAGTTGTGCAAGAATAGCCTGAAATGAGGCTGGTCTAGCAGAGAACGAGAGGCTCTTTGATAGGCTGGAAAGAGGGCAGATGACGTCCGAGACTTGGTTGAGAGAACATGAACGTCCAGGGTGTCATTCTCCTTTCTCGACGACAGATGAATATCGAACTTCGCTGAACGATGGAGAAGAGCATGGCAAGGCCCTGATGAACGCACAATACGTGGGACGTAACCTAGATTAGACTTCAAATTAGTTTTTAGCGGAGAAGGGGTTTACGAGATCGACGCACTCACGCTACGCGTAATAGGGTCGCGGTCTACAAAATCCCAGGCGAGCCAACCCCAGGACACCTTGTCCCTTCCCACTCCTCTTGTTCATCATTACGCATTTGTTCCGTGTGATACGTCGACGAAGATTGGGTGTGTGGACGATTTCATCATCGGTGCTGTGCAAGGCTTGGTTCAAGGTGTGTGAGCAGACTTTGTCTGGTGTTGTTTGCCGACGACGGCGAACAGTGATTTCTTCCTTCCTTCCTTCCTCACAATCTCCACAACCATGGCTCGTCTCAAATCCCCCCATCTATGGCAGAACCTGGACAGAACACTGATCTCAGCCTCGACAGATCTTGCCTCCGTGTAACCCGACTTACACCCCTCTACCTTCATCTCTCTCATCTGTGCCGCTGGTCTTCACTCACATGCGAATTCGAGCATGGGCGCCACCGAACCAGACCCATTTGCCATCTTCCATACACCACCTCCAGACGAGACGCCAGGTGAAAGGGCAGAACGCGAGGCAAAGGAAGCGGCGGCAAAACGGGTTAGCGACATAATTGACGATCAGCTCAGAGCAGAGAAGCTAGCGCTGAAGAAGGACAAGTATGTTGTGAGAGTGCTGCTGTTGGGGCAAGCAGAGAGTGGTGCGTCCTAGTCCAATTGCTTCTTGTTCCCCGTCGTTGTGCTCATCAACTGACCTAGGCAAGTCAACAACACTCAAGAGTCAGTACTCTTCCCTTTCGACTTCGTGGCACCCTCACTCACATGTTCATAGACTTTCGCATGTGCTATGCTCGAGCTGCCTGGGATGCTGAGCGGGCCTCCTGGCGGTCAGTTATCCAGCTCAACATCGTTCGCTCAATTGTCACCATCGTCGAAGTCTTGCAGGCCGAGATGGACGATGAACCCATTGAGCCCGGCACTCCCACAGCACCCTTCTCTCCTTATCTCCCAACACACCCTTCTTTGAACCTCCGCGACCTGAATCGCCCCACCTTGGTACGGGGACACACCCGATCTCGAAGCAGCCGCTGTCGAGCCTCCTGACGGATAAGCACCAGCTCCTAAAGCTCCGCCTCAGCCCACTAAGGAGAGTGGAAATGGACCTGAAGCGGAGGCTCGGGGAGGATGCAGTGGAGG
>JANKHO010000472.1:0-22278 GCA_027627235.1 Agrocybe chaxingu | reverse complement strand
ACCCAACCGTTTGACTGGACAAGTTGAACTTCAGCCTAATTGGCACTACTTCGCTTCACTCAGCAGCACCCCCCATAGTGTTGCCACAACTTGAGTCACTTGATTTCAAAAATATGCTGCTGTGTTCCTAATAAAATAGCTAAAATTTGGAAGGGTACAGTCATCAGAAAAAAATTTGATCACGAACAGTATATTAGGACGTACTGAGGAGCGTGATCTCGAATTGGATCAACAGGCTGCAGGAAAGGACCCGCATGCTTATTTGCCTTCAGTTTCTTCAAGGCGTTACGAGAAGCTCTCAGATCGTTCAAAGACATTCCTCCTGATTGAGGCTTTGGGATGTGCGAAGGTTTGGCACTGGGCTTTGACAATGAAGGCTTCACTTTGACCTTGGGTGCCTTGGGTGCTGGAAGAATATTTGGAGGTGGAGTAAAAACGACGGCCTTCTTCGGTGCTTCTGCAGCCGGGGTATTTGGCAACTTCGGGAGGTTGATGTCTGGGTGGGGGCTGGCAGGGAGCCTGAGCTTTGTCGGAGGGTTCAGAGTGACAAGAGGGGCCTTGTTGGGAGGGCCACCCGATTTGATAATGCGAGGCGTTTTACCTGGTACCTTGACCGCTGGTAGAGGGGGGGCCGCTTCAATGACAGGCGTGCTCGGAATATGGATCTTGACGGACGGCGGGGCTTCTTCAACAGGACGAATGAGGAGGTCCGCTAGCTTCAGGATACACCACCTAACCTCATGGTCAACATCCGCGTTGCTTTCAAAATACTTCAGCAAGAATAATTCGAGAAATAATGGCTGAGGCATACAGAGCGATGGGCATGAGGAACTCCCTCAATATTTCATTTTTGCCAACCTCGCGGTCTTTGCGTAGCACCTTGATCATTGTTTCCATCTCGCTTTTCTTTGACTCCTTCAGCTTTTCTTGAGAATTGCCATCTTCTTCAATCAAAAGGGATTCCGATTCTTTTGCAGTTGCTTTCATCTCCCCCATTTGAACGAGAAGTGCCAAGCTCGAGCAGGCGTTCCGGGCGACATGTCGCCTGATGACACGGCATGAATCGTTTGCCATAACGGCCAGGATGTACCGCATTATTTGAGGAGTGTACCATTTAGTGAGAAATAGGCCGTCAAAGGCTGCAACGCGAACTTGAGTGTAGTTTCCTTCCCTATCTTTCCGTCAATGTCTATCCGGATATATCGTGGCAGACTCTCACCTCGTGAAGGGGAAGAATATCCTGGGATGAGTATGAACAAGATTTGCGATCCCGAGCGCCATATAAAACTGAGAGTACGTGAGAGCGGATGAGCCTGGCCGGAAACTCGAGAAACGAACGACTAACCTCCATAGCTGCAATTGTCACAATATTGTGAGGAGACGGAATAAGCCGATCCATGCTACGATAGCGGTCTACTTCTGTGCGAGTGAGCTTCACAAGGTCCATGTCCTCGGTTGTATATTCTGTGCGCGTTTCCGATGGCAGTAGTTCTCCACGTTCTGGGGGAGCGGTTGATATATTGGCATAAGCCGCAGCAGATATAACGGTGCTGATATAGAAGCCATCAGAGTACTGGACGTGAATCAGATAAATGTCACTCGGTAACAAGGTTCCAAGGCTCACAGGGTTGGAGGTGTTGTCATTATACCGCAGTTGGTCAATGAAGAACTGTCGCACAACGGACGGTGTTTTGCCGTTCTCAAATCGGACTTGGGAGATGGCGGATACCAGACTCTAAAGCAGAACGGCATGAGGGCAGAATCCCTCCCTCAGCAGTAAAAACAATACCTTGCGTACAAAGTACTCTGGCAAGTCAGCAAAGTCATTTGGCTTTGGAACATATTTATGTGAGAAAAGATCTTGGTTAGGATCTTCTGGGTCGTAACAATAACGGAGGAAGAGCTTGAACACATGAAACAATCCCAGGAAATCGAGCTTCCGAATGGCACACTGTCCAGGACATCAGAGGTTTCAACAAAACCATTGAAAAAAGGCACTCGCCTGGACCAAAGCCAAAGCTGCTTCACACCGAATCCGATAGTAATAGTTCGACACCAGTACCGTTTTGGTCAATGTGCTTGACACGATTGCCGTGGGCTTCTCGGCCAATGCGTACACAGCCTTTGATGCATGTTAAGACTTGTGTCTTGCAAGTGTCAGACGCGACGCACCTCGAGCTGCGCGACAACATCTCTGTCTCGCTGCAACTGAGAAACCCACATGAAGTCGGGCTGTTCGAATTTGATGTTTGCTATCCACTCAAAATCTGCATCCATTCGAATCCACTCATAAGTGGCCCCGCTCATGATGCCTTCATCCTCTTCAGTCCAATCCACGACCTTCCAATTCTCCCGTTCTTGCTCCTTCTCCCAAATTTCGAGGCCGAAACCAATGTCGACCATCCCCATGGCCTCAGCAGCCTCAGCATCACCTTCAGCTGCAGCTTGGGCAGCGGCTTGTCGTGCCAGATACCTTTTCGTGTTCCTACGCACACGCTTATACTTGGTGTTGAAAGGCACCTCATAGCGTTTGAAAGGACTACGAATATCCAAGACGTGTTCGTACGGTGTGCCATCAGCTTCGTGAATGCGTATGGTCATCTGACCCTAAAAACACTGCCAGTCAGCGGATGTTATATTCCTGAGGGTAGCAGGGATGTACCTCGAAAAATGGGACAGGCTTCATTAGGGCCTTGGAGATCTCGTTGCTTTCTAAGGCAACAGCTGCTGGGGCCTCCTGTCGCATTGTAATCTCGACAGCCATCTTCTTCCGATTGAAGGAAGCAGAGAATCCAAAAGATGGGCACCCACTCCCGTAAATCCACTGCTCTGCGAAACTTCTTGGATCAACGCCGCTGACTTTCCGACAAGTTCGGAGAAAGGTGTGCGTAGACAGTGCATTGTTCTGCAGTTCTCCACTGATTGCTGACAAGAAAAGCTTGGGCAGAACACGGCTCAGACCCAATGAAGTACCAGATTTGCCTAGTCGGCGGTCCAAGATGTGAAGAACCAAGGGTGCTTTGAGGTTGATAAACGGTAAAGCTGCGCTATCTGGTGGGTCCAGGACTTGAGGTTGACAAATAGGAGGCATCCCTCCGACATCCCACGCTAAAACACGCTGCATATCTTTCTTGAGCCTAAACCGGTAGTCGTTATTCCCGAATAATTTGCGCAGGAAGAGACCCGTGACGTAAGAGGCGAGGCCATTTACAAGCCATAAATCAGACCAACTCTTGGGGATGATGTTGATCCCCGACCACTGACAGGCCAGGCCATGGGTGAGAGCATGTCTTGTTTCGATAGCTTGTTCAATGGCATCTTCACCATGGAGAAGGTCTGTTGTCAACAGCGACAGTGTAGCACTATCGAACCGTTGGGTGGGTAGTTGGTCAACAAACACCACTTTATACGAGCCGAAGGGATAGGAACCGCATTCGGAGGTGTAAAAAGACATCGCAGGCCGTAACACCAATGTGGAAGAGTTGAGGAGTAGCTCGTGACCTGGCAGGCAGAAGGCGTATATATGAGGTTGGGAAGAGCCTGTCGTGTCCTCCGCAGTACTGTCAGGAGGGATGGAAAGTAGATGGAAGGGGCCGGCAGCGAAAGCGATGTGTTGAACGGAAGTAAGGACAGGTTGAGAGAATAGGAAGATCGTCTTGTTGGAATTATACGGATGCGCAACCTGAGAGGAATGAGCAGGTTTCAGACAGCTCGTATGAAGAACTGACCTGTTCGACCAACTCGCCACTGCATACAACCATTGTTGGAATGGCGTCGCTCGGTTCATCGTCGTCTCGGCTTGTATCACGCTCCTCTAGATAGCGAGGTACTACAAACTCGAACTCCCAAGTGCACTTTTCCCACAAGTTGTCCAAACACGGGACCCAGCACCTGGCGGAATCAGGGGAGGAAGGCGTAGTATACGCATGAGGAAGACGCTGACAAACGGTGTTGGTGACAGAAGAGTATAGAAACGACAGAGGCTTACGAAAGGATACGAATCACTCGGGAGGACGAATTCGAACCCATCAGCTGGATTGCGCAAGCTGTAGGAGATGTTGATGGTAATAGGAGAGAACTCTGGCGTCGTGGCCTGTGTCTGGGCGAAGCCTGGGGTCTGTGGCTCCGGTGTTGCGACTGTACTCGTTTTGGCCTTCAAATAAAACAAGTGATAAAACACGAAAACGCACTATCGTTTCGAAACATATTCCCGGACGAAGAGTGGCCAGATTGCTTGAGGACCACCTGCGCCGGAATTCCAATCGATAACTCTCCCTCATCACCCTCCTGCAGCGCAGAGTAGACCTTCCGTTTCAGTTCTGGATGACGATGACAATCTTGAGCTTCGGTTGGTCCACCCATGGTGATGTTGGCGAGTGGATCAAAGTGTGTAAAGTCAGCTGCATGGCCCGCGACGTTAACTTTGTGAATAGCTAGTAAAAGGTCAAGGAAGGATAAGCAGAGATCTCTGAGAAAGAATTGGCACGCACTGCACTGCCTAGAGTGAAGATGAACGGTACGGAGTTCGTTGCTGGTTGGTACAATCGTGATCTCGGTGTACCCCTACAGGAGCATTAGTGCTTGGTGACAAGGCCACGGAAATGGGTAATCACGTACCCAAAGCGCTCCTGAGAAGTCTATCTCCAAAACAACTTTCTGATGACTAGTAGAGACGACAAGGGTTGTCAGTAAGCTCCTGAAGGCAGCCAGTTGAAGATGGAACTTATATGGAGAAGCCACGGCGAATATGCTCGCGTTGGAGAGAGTTTCTTGAGTCCATGGTGTAAGGGGAGCTTCAGAAGTCAATGAAGACCTGAATGAAACAAAGATGAAGAAGGACGAGGGAGAGGGGAAAGTAGGTTGACGTGCGGCGGCGTTGAGTCTTGTCCAGTGGGTGATGGTCAGGCAAGACCCAGCTCTTGCTTATGTAAGTGGACCTCTCCTCGTTTCGGACTACCATGCCGCCAAAATCAATATTTCGCCAGCCCGGGGCAAGACACTTCCAGCTCGTTCATCGCTCGCAAAGAGACCCTCTTATCAACGATCCTGACGCTAGCGAACATGTACTGAAGCCCTTTGAACGAGAAAATTCTAAGGTGTTTGATTATCATCATTTTCTTCTTTTATGCATGCTGATCTCCTCCAGGGAAAGACTCGCGCCGACCTTGAGGAACTCTTTTCTGAAGAAGGCGCAGCTCCCGGTCACAGAAAATTTGGCGAGTCTAGCCTCTACGGAATTTACTACGATGATACCGAATACGATTACATGCAACACCTCCGGCCAGTTGGTGTTCAGGAAGAGGGTGTGGATAGTGTTCTGATAGAGGCACCTTCTACCTCTAAGCAAAAAGGCCACCAAAAGCGTGGAATTAACTTCGACCTCCCTGAAGGCGTGCTTGCATCTACTTACGAGTTACCTCGAACCTTCGAATCACAGCAGGCTATCCCAGATAGCATAGCTGGTTTTCAGCCTGGCATGGATGCCCATCTTCGACAAGTCTTGGAAGCACTTGAGGACGACACATTCATCGATGATGACCTGGACGATGATTTCTTCGGGGAACTGGTCGCGGATGGGGAACGGGGCAGTGACGAAGAAGTTGGCTTCGAGTTCAGAGAAGAGGGAATAAATGAAGAAAAATCGCAGGACACTCAGTCAGGATCTGTGGACGAGAGCTGGGAGAAGAGATTTGCAGATTTCAAGAAGTCCCGATCGTCACTAAACAACGAAAGTCGAAGTGATGACGGATTTGCTTCGGAAGGAGGGGACACAGTTGGTACGCTTCCTGCTCTATCTGTTGTTGGAGGGAAGAGAAGGAGGAAAGGGACGAGCGACGCTTCCGGCTACAGTATGAGTAGCTCATCCATGTATCGCAACGAAGCTTTGCAGACACTCGATGAGCGCTTCGATCAGGTTGGATATTAATTCTTTTCAAGATTTTTCTGTTCTGATTTATTTGTCCCCTAGATGATTTTGAAGCAGTATAACGAAGACGAGGGAGGAGAAGCGTCTGAGGAAGGTCATTCCGATGACGCCCCGGAGCTTATTACTTCTCGTGAAGACTTCGACTCCATGGTTAACGACTTTTTGAACGATTTCGAGATTGTGGGTAGGAAGATGAAGCCGAAGATGGAGGGTGAAACGGGTGTTGAGAAACTTGACATTCTTCGCCGTGCCATGGGACAAGACGACCGAGTGCGCATTGCCGATGGTGACGAAGGAGACATCGAGGAAGACGATCCTTTTGTTTCGGACGACGAAGCCAAGAAAGATAGATGGGATTGTGAAACTATATTAAGTTGGAAAACCTTTCTTTTCTCATCCCAGCCGCTGGCGCTAATTCTTCCCATCAGCCACTTACACGAATCTTGAAAATCATCCACGTCTCATACGTGCTCGAGAATCCAAGCCAGCGCCAAAGATCATTCTTGACCGGAAAACAGGGCTGCCGTCTCTTTCTGATCCACCTCAACCCAAGCCATCGACAAACCAGGTTTCATTTGCACCAACATCAGACGATACTGACGAATCCGACGATGAGAAGAGCATCAACAAAGGTGCGATGATCTCATATCCTTCAATCATGCCTGACTCCTCAGCCGCAGTCCATCAAACTATTTCTCGCCCTCGAGGTGAATGCAAAGAAGACAAGAAAGCAAGAAAGGCTGCCGTCAAACACGAACGACAAGCCCGGAGAACCCAAAAAAAGTCAACGAAGGAGCAGTTTGATGCAGAGATGAAAGCACAGAAAAAGAGGATAGGAAATAAGGAACTTAGACTGAAGACATTGTAGCGTATACGATGAAGTTCATTTTCGATCTTTTTAGATTCGCAATTGTGCCAAGCAACCTAATGTGCTGATTGGCTTGGCGTATGTAACCATCTCCTATGAGCTCCATCGATAGCAGCTTTCGACTCTTCTCAAACTTTCACCTTACTTCACCGAATCACCGTGTAGCACGTACGGAAAGATGGGATTCTCGCCAAGTATTACGAACATTTTTCTTATGCTGACCGTTCTGGTCACTCTTCTTCCCGTCGAGACCTATGCGTTCGGAGCGGGAGATATCCCTGATTTCGCGTATCTCAACGGTGAGCACCTTCACCGCGGCGTTCGACGCTCTGATCGTTTTCTCGTCTAGACAAGGCATTCCGACATGGTGACATTGAAAATGTCCTGGAAACTCTTGTGAAATCGGCTGGAGGCACTATTGGAGGCGCTAGTCTCTTGGGCATCGCTTCTTCGGTCCTTAAGCATGTCGCCGGTGGCTCGAAATTCAGCAAGAGCGATATCAAGAAGGTGTACTTCGTAAGTGGCCCCTCCTTGTTACATCGCTTAGCCGTCTCAAATGCCTGATTCACAGGGAAACTGGTTAAGAGACTATTCGCAAGTGAGTGTCAGCCTCCCATCTGACGTCATTGATTAACCAAGAGACCTCAGGCTATGGACATCGCGGGTCTCAGCAAGCTGTCTGCCAATACTCTTATTCTCGTAGTTTCTGTTCTCGGTTTCATGGTCCGTGCTGAGACGCTAGGACCCTATGTCCTGATTGGTCATGACGAGATTGTTCTAGACCTTTGGTTACTCCACCGAAGAATTTGAAGTAACTGCTGACCGTCTCGGTGTTTATCTTCCAGTGGTATGTGCCCTCTTTCCACTCATAAAATCGGATCCTCATAAGTTGTAATAGGAACATATCGACAATCCAAAGTAATGCGCCTTCTTAGTTCGTACGATTCACGTACTTAATTATTACCACCGCGCCAGAGGCTATGCGGAAAAAGAGGGAGATGCGCGCAACTTCCATCCAAAGCTCCGACCGCCTGTGCAGAGTGAAGAGCTTGAAATTGATGCACGCACCGGTATGAAGGTCCGTCATCAATCTTATTTACCACGGACTTTGGATTTGGATTCACTCTGTTCACAGAAATATATGGCCACAGAAAATCAGGGTTGGGATACATCTACAGCGTTCATTCGCCGAACTTTTCGTACTTGCATTGAGCGAGGTCGCCGCGCTCAGGGCAACGAGAACGCAGACTTATGGGAGGCGTACCGCTTGTTGGGTACTGGCTTGCATACCATGGAGGACCTCCTTGCCCACAGTAACTGGTGTGAGTTAGCCCTTCGAAAACTAGGGCACGGACAAGTTTTCTGCCATGTTGGCGACAGAGGTCGGCTTTTGTCTATGATTCCCATAAGAGGAATTCAACACTTAATTTGTTGGACAGTCACAGTGAACACCCCCAATGGCCCAGCTCCTCCTCTAGTTACAGGCACCTTTGGAAGTACGTTTAGGTCACCTCCTACTCTTCTAACTTTGTGCTGACGGTCTCTCCGTTGATGCTCAGGCGCGGACTTTTTGCACTCCTTGTTAGGAGAAGCGGGAGAGTATGTTCCAACATCAAATACAATGATTCCCACCATCATCTAATTCTTGACTGTAGCAAATTGAGTCAGGCCAGTGTGACTGATCTCTCAAGCAAGATGAGCAACGTAAGAAATTTCTGTTCACGTTACTCAAAGTGTTTACCATCGAGTATAGGCTTCGCAACAAGGTGGCAATAAACCAGATATCTCGAAGCTACAGAACCTCCTCAGCAAATTTGGAGGTGGCGGTGATGACAACAAACTGAACAAGGGAGAAGAAATCAAGCAGCAAGCCCAAGGATATGACTTCAATCCTGACAACGTTGCGCCACCCGAAGTTCAGCAGAAGCTTCTTGACATTCTGAAATGGCATGACGATGTCATGAGGGACATTGTCAAGAAGATTGAGATGGTGCCGGGTCTCACCGACTTATTAGAGGAGTTTTCAAATGCCCTGAACGAATGTGAGCGTTCAATTTTCGTATTCATCACTTAGATTTAATTCTTGTATGTCAGACATTTACACTCTACTTGCACCATACCTCGGGGTAAGACCGATTTCTCCCCCTTAGAAGATGAAGCCAATACCCCTATTAGCCCATCTTGACACAGGCAACCTCAGCTCTTGATGAAGGGAGCAAAGCTGTCATCGATAATGACGACCAATACGAGGTATGAGCGCGATGGTTGGTTATCTTGCCGGTTGTGCTCACGTAAAAATAGGTCTTCAATAATCCTAATGCCCACGATCCATCTCACAGTCTTCTTTCAAAGGTTTGGGCTTTATGTATATTCATGTTCACGGTCTCTTATTCACATCGCTCAGGATCATTTCGGTTTGATTCTGAACGAACCTGCAGGGAAAATTGCCCAGATCGTTGTGGTGCATACAGTTAACCTCCTCGTCAGGGCTTGGGGCGACAACAGCAACCCAGATGATGTTATTAACGAGGCGCGTTCCAGCAGCTCAAAGCCTAACTATTTTCTCACCTCCAGTAAGTAGATCCTGGAGGCTTTCCATCACCCTTACTTTGCCACCGGCCGCTCGGAGATCCAGAACAAGATGTTCAATGAAATGCAAAAATGGATTGGTGGTTTCGGTGGTGAAGTCGACGAGATCATTCAAGCCTTGACGAAAGTACGTGTTTGTCTCTCTTTCTCTTTCGTTGCTCTGCCTAACGAGACTTGCAGGAAAGTGTTCGCGAGCACAAGAACAAGCGCAAGGGATTGGAAGACACGCCTGAACCTGGCTACGGTGGTTGTGGTTATGGCTACAAGCCCAGTCATACTGGAGGAAGCGTTGCAGGCGGCTACTCAGGTGCATTTGGGTGGTGGTTGTGGTGATTAATCTGACAAACGTCCTGTAGCGTCAAAGCCCACACAGTCTTATGGGCGAAATGAAAATAGTGGTAACCAATCGGGTATGTGCACGCCAGCAATCCGATACTACGATATGTCGAACGCAAATTCATCATTTGGTAGGCGGATATCAGTCGCAATCGACCTACGGCAGCTCTGGGAGGAGTGAAACTTCTTCGTATGGCTCTGGCCGCCCCTCTGGAGGCTACGGATCTCAACGCCGCGACGATGACGACGACAAAGGCCCTGGAGGGCGACGAGTCGACAACGATGGTAGTTATGGAGCGCGAAGGGACGACAATATCGGCTCGTATGGTGGCCAGAGCGAAGGATATGGTGGTCAGAGGCGGGATGATAAGCCTACATATGGTGGCTACGGTGGCCAGCCTCGCGAAGACACCGGCTATGGCCAACGGCACGACGATAAACCTGCATATGGGGCTGGTGGTGGATACAGTAGTCAGCGACGCGATGATGATTCCAGCTACGGCCAACGCCGCGATGATAAACCAGCTTATGGTGGTGGTGGATATGGTGGCCAGAGGCGCGATGATGACGATTCACGAGGGTATGGTGCCAGTGGAGCATATGGGGGTCAAATCCAAACTGGTTTAGGTGGTGGATATGCTCCTTCGTACGGGCAATCAGGCGGCGGCCAGAAATATGGCAAGAAAGACGACTCGGATGATGACCATCACCCTGGTGGCCGTGGCAAGAAATATGGCCAGGACGACGACTCTGACGATGAGAAGAAGAAGAAGAAATCTGAGCAACCTAGTTATGCAGGAGGATACGGTGGAGGAGGATATAGGCGTGGTGGGGACGACAATGACAATTACGGCCGTCCAAAAAAGGATAAGGACGACTCGGATGATGACGATGACCGCAAGCGTCGCGGAAAGCCGAGTAAGAAGGATTCGGACGATGACAGGAAACCTGGAAGATATGGTGGCCCAGTCTGGCTACGCCCCATCCTACGGTCAAGGTTCTTCTGGACGCGGAGATCGCGACGACACCTTCGCGCGAGCGTCCTCCAAGACAGGGAGGCCTTCCCGGACGATGAGATCCGTGAGCGGGAACGGTGCTGTTGTGTACAGAAATCTTGGTCGTATACGTTGTTATGTTCGATGCCTCGGCGAAGGCGCCCCCCGTGGACTTGACGGCCTTGCCGGCAGTGTGCGAGTAGGTGACCTTTGTAGAGGTGTCATCTCCTAGGGTGCATTCAAAGTTGTCGCCCGTGCCAATATCCTGGGTTAAATTTGAGTTAGTATTGTGTTTTAGGCGTTGAAACGAAGACTATTTACGTTGATTGACGTCTTTGAGACGTAACTGTCGTCGAGAATAACGGTAACGACCCCAGCGAGCAGTCGATATTCGCTGCTATTCTCAACTTCGCACTAACGGGCATTTAGAAGTTGAATTAAACACGAATCAACGTCCTCACTCACCTGCAAGAACACTCTAGGGTCCATTCGAGGGACCGTAATGTACGATATCTTCGCCTCGAAGGGCAGCAGTGCTATGGAGACTTGGTGGTCGACACCATCGCTCGGGATCGTCGTCTCCCCATGTACAGAGAACGAGATCGCCATCGGCGTCTCTGAAACGATGGTCGTGGGCTCTGTGATAGCGCTTGGCGTCGGAACTGCCTCGAAATCGTCATCCTCCTCAGGCAAGGGTATTGCCTCTGCCGCCGCTAGCTCTGCCTCATAAGCAGCCGGTGGCGCTTGAGGTGTAACACTCGCGGCGCCGAATGGTTGTTGCGGCTGCACAGTACCAGACGGTGGGATCTGCGTCCCCTGTCCCCCACCGCCAAATGCAGCGGAAGCCATCAGTGCCGCTGTGAGCTGCTCCGTGGCGGCGTTCTGCGCGTGCTGGGAGGGCATGTGTGGGGAATGGGGGCCTCGGTCCAGGGTGAAAAGTGGACGTGGAAGTGGTGGTGGGGTTTGAGCTAGAAGAATTCGAAGGAAGAGACGTGGAGGTGGTGCTGCTGCTGGCGACAGAGCGCGACTGGGGCTGAGAAGCCAGCTGTGAGCTGTCAAAGGACCGCAGATATTCCGCGATTTGGGGGAACTCGTCGGTCAGATGATCTGCAGGCTTCGAGGAGGGATCGAGTCGAACGGTGGGTGAGCGAGGGAAGGACGAAGCGGGTAGATAGCCGTATACCCACCGATACGCCTTCGCTGTTCTGATGCCCCACGGCGGCCCCGTGCTCGACGAGCCAGCGGGCAGTCTCGAGGTTCTCGACCGTGTAGAGCGGCGTGTCGCCGTCGTTGTCCGTGATGTTCACGTTGCCACCTGAATGGAGCACAGTATATGCGTTTGAGGGTGCAAAAAATAGACAGAAAAATGGAGAGCACGGACCTCGAGCCAGCAGGTACTCGAGCACTGGATGTGTCCGTACGACGCGGCTGCGTGTCTTTGTGAAAGCCAGAGCGAAATTGCGAGTGTCAGTCAGGACTCGGGCATACAGTTATGCTCCAGGCGTACATTGGGGTGTAGGTGAATTCGTCTGGCACATTGGGCGAGAGGGCTAAATGGAGATTCTGATTATCGATTTGAACGAGCATACTCCGGGGCTTTCGAAAACTTGCATTCGTTCTCTATGAGGTGCTGGGAGGGCATCGATGTTAGTGTGAGGAAGATGGACATGTGGCTGCGGCACACCCTGACTCTATCGAGGTCGCCATCGCCTGCGGCAACCCATATGTTGGCGGGGAGCCTTGCCATGGAGGAAGAAGACGAGACGCGGATCTGAGGGCGGATCTGGGCGATCGGAGGAGGGGGGCCCTGATTTGGAATTCATTGATGGCATGGGCGGAGAGTGAAACGCAATAAACTAAGACAAGCAAGTGAGACCAGAGCCAGCGAGAGCGCACGACGACGACGCTCATCGCGCCTATCGCCATTATCTGCCGGCTGGCACTTCTCCTACCATCGACGACCAACTTCCTCATCTCGCAAGGCGCGGCGTGTCGGTTGTGGTACCTCTTGCACGACCCGAGCAGCATACCGCCGATTGGGAGGATACCAGAAGAGCTGTGTGGGATCCCTGAGGTGGACAAGTACTACGCGGCGTTTTCGTCCGTTTTGGCTGCTCTTGATGGGGTTGGGAGTGAGTTGTCCGTATTCGTTGCTCTTTGAAAGGAATTGATTGGTGTCCAGCTGTTGTTGGGTGTGGTGCGGCGAGCTATTTTGCTGGCAAGGTTGGGAGGAAACCCGTCTTGCTGACTTTCCTGCTCCTCGGGATAGCCGCCCAGTCTTTCGTCATGGTGTCCCAACTCGCGCAGGGATGGATGCAACTCCTCTTCCTGGGCCTGTGGGTGCTCTGCCAGACTCTATCGAACCCAGCAACGACCATCTTCGTCATCAACACCTACATCGTCGATGTGGTGAGAGCGGAGGACAGGTGCGACATTTTGAGGTGCATATATCCACGTTTTGACTTTGCCTTAGGACCGCAGCCCTCAGTAGAATCGCTGGCTGGTCGTCGTTGGGCGGAGCGCTGTCTCTTTCTCTTGGGGGGACGATCACGACACAGACTGGCAGCATGATCGCCGTCTACGTCGTTGGCGTGTCTTTCCTCGTGGTGATTTGCCTCTACATCATCTTCGTCCTTCCTGAATCCTTCCCAACATCCAAGAGAGAGGAACTTCAAAGACAGAGGGTGGACGGAGGGCATGGTATCAAGGTCGTATTCGAGCCATTGAAGCGGCTGGTTCCTACATACGATGCGGATGTTGGGCGGTATAACAACCGACTGTTGTATTGCGCCATCCATATTTTCCTCGTCAGTCTTGCGGATTCGTATGCTGTCGTTGGCATGATCCTGTACTTCACGACGCAATACAAGTATACACCAGCCCAAGTGTGTCTTTTATCTTCATCTTAGGCTTCCTCCCACTTATCTACGTCTACGTACTAATAGACTGGATACGTTCTAACAATTCTCAACTTAACCGGCGTCTTCGTCCTTACAGCCCTGATTCCAGTCATCGTACGCGCTCTCAAGCCATTCTACGCACGAAAACCAGATCCCACACCTATCGATGGAGGCGCTTCCGATCCATCATCAGGCGAAAGCGAAAGCGAGGACGAAGAGGAGGATACCCAAGCACAAGTCGCCTCAGAGACCTCCGACCACATGGACGTGCACATCACCATCGTCTCGTGGGGTGTGGAGGCTCTGGCGTACATAGCAGTGGGGGTGACGTCGACGATCGCTACGCAGCTTGCTTGTGAGCGTCTCTCCTTCCTTCGGCCTCTTCCCTCCTTCCCTTTCCCATTTCTCCTCCCTACCTCTTTCTGCCCTCCATCCAAACTGCGTTGTTCACCCACGACTGACTTCTCTGCTTGGTAGCTGTCGTTTGTATCGGCTTCGGCGCGGGCCGCACACCCGTCTTCCGCTCCTTAGTCGTGTCCTCCGTCGACCCTTGAAGCAGGGCGAAGCCCTCGCCGCCATCGAGATGGTCTCGAGTGTGGGGATGATTTTATCGCCCATCGTCATGGGTAGCGTCGTGACAGCGTGAGTGTCCCAGTTCGAACCCCAATCCGAGTCGGCTTCTCTTGCACACGGCTGTACTGCCTCTGCCCTTGAAGCCCACTCGCTAACTTGAATTGCTTCTTGTCTTGTCTCTATTATAGAACAATCGCCTCAGCCCCGCGAACGCTGTTTTACGTGCATGCGGTACGTCAACCGTGCTCCGCGTTCCCTCGTTATGACACTAATGGGATTTACCCGTTCTTTTGTTCTCCTCTCCAAAACGAAAACAAACAGGCGATTATAATCGTGGGCTCGTCTGTGCTATTCTTGATTAGAGATTCAGACCGGTACAAGAAGCCACCGCCTGAAGAGCTTCTCTTGCATACGGACTGAATTATACCGCTGCTTGATGTGATCATTTCGTTATTGGGGCATGGCCATGGGGTTTGTCGTCGATGTTATTTTCATTTAGAGGTTTCAAGCTCGAAATAGAGTTGATTGTTTTATTCTAAGGCGACATTCGGACTCGGAAACCATTCCTATTCCGATGTTCTGTGGTGTAGTGTCATAAACAGAGCGCATATGTATGATTATTCGCTGACCCCTTCGTCACACGTTGAAATTGACCAGGGTCAGACAATCGGCGGTCTTCATGATTCTCCATGCTCTAGGTGGACAAAAGCAATAGCACTTTTTTATATATCACGGTTCACGAACTCGGCACAACAGATACAATCAAGCATTTAAATTTCGTACAAAGTGGAGGAAAATTAAGTTCACGGCCTCGTTAAGACCCATCCAGCCGAAGTTTCTCTGCGATAAGTCGAGAAGATGGAGGAGAGAATCACGAGTAGATGGCCTGGATATCATCGGTGAACTCCTCTGCTCAGACGTTGATTAGTCTCGCCCTGCAGGCATTCGAGAAAGACTAATCTCACCGCGCTTTGAATAGATCGCCTGGATATCATCTGTGAAGTCCTCGCGCTTGGAGTAAATCGCCTGGATGTCGTCCGTAAATTCCTCAGGCTCTATCAAATTGACGCTGTCAGTCCCCGAAGCCCATGTCGGGAAAGTCCTGGGAGATATCGACACACCTCTCTTCGAGTAGATCGCCTGGATGTCGTCCGTGAACTCCTCTTCTCGGACGTCAGCATGCTAGTCAAGGTCTCCAGCAAAGAGGGTACCTACCACGCTTGGAGTAGATGGCTTGGATGTCGTCGGTAAATTCCTCAGGCTCTGTTATTTCTGTCAATGCTCGGCCGAGCTAGAGATGAACGCACATGCACGTACCGCGCTTGGAGTAGATGGCTTGAATGTCATCGGTGAATTCATCTGCGGAAACTCGTTACCTGGAAAGAACATAGACGAATGACGAGACTCTTACCTCGCTTGTCGTAGATGGCCTGAATGTCGTCGGTAAACTCCTCTGTGCCATGGATCAACTCATGTCCATCAGTACTGCTCTGACTTACTCACCCCTGGAGTAGATGGCCTGAATGTCGTCCGTGAATTCCTCTGAGAGAAATTAGACATGGGACTAGGAAGGAAGTTGGCAAAAAAACGTACCGCGTTTCTTGGAGTAAATGGCCTGGATGTCGTCAGTGAATTCTTCCGGCTCTGCCCAGGGTATCAGTGACTATTTACACTCTTGAAATGGGAGTAGGTACCTCTCTTGGAGTAAATCGCCTGAATGTCATCGGTGAACTCCTCTTTTGGAGATATTGGTGAGCGCTTCAAGAAGAAATAAAAACGGACGTACCCCTCTTCGAATAAATAGCCTGGATATCATCCGTGAATTCCTCTGTACTTCAATAAGCATTCTTGACACTGAGGAAAGGAATATCATTCGTGAACTCCCCTATACATAGAATAATTAGTGTTCTGTCAGGATTATGTATAATGTGAACCGCACCTCGCTTGGAATAGATGGCTTGGATGTCGTCAGTGAACTCTTCTGTCGGAGAATTCAGTAACGTAAAACTATCCTATACGCTAAGATAACAGACCTCGTTTGTCGACGTATTCGGCTAAGAGTAAGGTCAGCCCTTCGACTTTTTTTCAAGGCTCGGTGAGGGCACATGCCTAGGAGGGCTGCGAGAGGGGGTAAGGTCAGCTCACCACTACTGTAGCACGAGAATAAAACAACAAACTAACCCTCATCGGGCTCGTAATTGGAGTGCCTTACCGCAATTTCGACGTTGTTGATTATTGGTGCAGCCAAGGAGGCAACGAAAAGCGTCAGGAACCCGAGGAAGACACGAGTGAGCTGCATAGTGTCAGGTGAACTTGGAAGAGGAAAATTGAGGTCGGTCTCGAAGATGAGTAGGCCGTAGCCTTGTTCGTTCTGGCTCTCTCCTATTTAAACGAGCTCCACAGGGCTCATGGTCAAAGCCAACTGAAGCACGAAGCCCTAGTGTCCCAAAACCATACCGCGTGAATCTCTGCTATCTCGTAAATTTTCAACGACATGCTAGCTCTCATGATCTTCAATTACTAAGGGTCTTACCGAGGTCCCCGTAAGAAGAACATCTAATAATGCACCTGAAGCGCCTGGAATGTGCTCATTTCACTATACCGGTGTCTGTGGGCTGTATTCGTCTGTGACGGCGCTCAAAGAAGCATAACCATTTCTAAATTTAGCGTACGGCGTTCGCAATTTTGTATTCCTAAAGCACCCAACTAACTCCGAAGGCTCATTAATCATTGCCCGCCATCGATTGGCCAAATCGCAGCATGTGGTTGGGGCCAGATTTGCGATAGTTTTCTCCGTGATAGCCTCGATGTCTCGCCTGTGTCTTTTTCTTTCTAGTTCTCGCTTCTCATAGCCGTCCCAAACCGCCGTCCGTTTGTACTAGTTTTGTTGTTCTTTGTTCGGCATGGTGTGCTTCTGAGGGCATCACCGGATTTGCCTTTACGGAACCTTCGACGCTGCACATATTCGAGAATAGATCCAGTGAAGGCCCTTGACCATGCAGTCCCCACTTTCCACCCTTCTCGTCATGCTTCCCTTCACCGCAAAGTACAAGCCCGTCGAACACTACAGCGAAGAGGATTCCAAGGAGGAGACCTTGGCGACGCTGCTCCGTTCTGAGAAGCAGGAACTAGCCTTCGAGCCTCTTCAGCGCCTCTTTTGGCGCCGCTATGGCCCGTGGATCAGCCACGGAGTCCTCTTGTTCTTCGCCGTCCTGTTTATGGCATTGTGGGTTCACGCTGAGTCGCGAGTTAAGCCCAAGCACCCCATCTACTGTACGTCGTCTCAAGCTCTGAACAATCTACACGTTTTCTCATAAATGTAGCGCCTGCAAATGTTGTTGCGGATTACAATAAGGAACTCACGACGTTCAACGGCACGTTCGAGCATAGCTCAATCTACCGCGGCCACCCCAACCCCCAAATCGATGAAGCCTGGGAGAGGATCTCGACAGAAGGTAAATGCACCCATATAATCGACTGATTGTAGGCCCTAACTTACTTTCAAAAACAGTGAAGCCCACTAGTTTGACCAAGGAACAGCTCGTCAAAATGGGCGTCAAGATCACTCCGTCCAAGGTCAGATTCCCTGACGAGGATGGAGGTGGCTATATGGCCACCATCGAGATCACCCACCAACTGCACTGTCTGGTACGATAATCGCTTATTATCAAGTTAATCCTAGCTGACTGTTTTAATCTAGAACATGCTTCGCAAATACGTATATCATGAGTACTACGAGAAGTTCGATCCCTCGTTTGTCGACGCGAGCCCGAAGACATTCCGTACTCACTTAGGTGCTGCTTCTCAGTTTCTGTTTTGGGTCATATCTGATAACGCATAGACCACTGTGTGGAAATAATCCGTCAGAACCTCATGTGCTCCGCGGACGTTGCCATGATCACCTACGAATGGGTCAGGTATTTAATTTCCTCCCACACCGTGATTGTGGCGCATGCTGACGTAATCGCTGCAGAGGATTCCGCTTGCCATATCCGGACTTTAACACCAAGCACCAGTGCAGGAACTACCAAAAGATCCTCGATTGGGCGAACGACAATGCGGTCCATATCCCCCGGGAGCATGTTACCAGGCTCCTGGACACCGTGGACATGCTTACTCCCCCTTGATTTACGGCAGATTTCTCAATCTAGTACTTAACCAGTGTATATTTTAGGCGCGAAGAAATTAGCGAGACACCAATCAATGCATTTCCCTTCTTTGCAATCGGCTTCTTCATGAAAATATAATTATAGCCCTGATCGCCGGAATAGCAGTGCGTATGCAGTACTTGCGCAATCTTCAACTCTTTACCTACTTTCCACGTATTGTAGATTGTTCTGGGAATCGAGGCAATGCTCGGTGGAAATAGGAGTTTCTCGTTGAATCAATGCACCCCACAGATCAGGATTCATTTTGCGACAATGAGTCTTTTAGCGGGAGAAGTTCACTTTCCCGAAGCTAAAACATGATGAGCACCTTCTGCGATGGCAATTCGCGCGATTTTTAGGTTCTCAAGGTCTCTTTTAGATATGATAGGGATGGGCTTCGATGAGAAATGTCTAACCCTGCCCGAAGTCACCATGAGCAGAAGCGCCAGACTGAACCCTTCACGTAACGACAGAGGCATTGCGGAACGCCGTCCATGACCGTCTTTTTTTATCAGACGCTTCTTTTCCTGACCGTCAAGGTTTACTGGCACTACTACGCCTTCTCTCCTTTTCTGCCGGCATGGAACCACGCGCGAATCACCATGATCTGTCCCAAATGTCCGAATATAGCATCTATTCCTAAAAATACACGCCTTCTTGGCACCGGGTACCGGAATTCGGAAAAGCACTCGCCGTGGTCGACATCCTGTGACCAGTGTAGGAGATTTGGAGTACTGAAAGGTCGGAGTAAATGGCGGCTTAAGCGAAGCCTGGTCGGATCCGGGGAGCGATAATTGTGCACCACAAGGTACCCCAGAATCTTGAAGCTTGCTTTCCTCCCAGTTCACCCTCGATGACTTTCTCTTCGCAAAGCTATTCCCGGATTACGGGCGAGGATGAGGATGCTCAAGAGAAAGCATTCACGAGCCAGCTCACGATCCGGCCTGTCGAGGTCAGAAGGCGTCGGTGGTGGCCTTGGGTACTTCATGGTGCTCTCATCGGCTTGTACACCATCGTGTTCCTGACCTGGGCGGTATCTCTACGTCGTTCTCGCTCTTTCCAATTTAATAAATGTGCTTCAAAGCAATCAATGTACTGTAAGTATGCCCTTTATTTGAGAGCAGCCCTTCTCCTCACCGAGCTTTTTCGTAGCCCCAGCCCACGAGGCCGTTCACTATGAAACTGTTCGCTTCAATGGCTCTCTCGACTTCCCATCGCCGTATGCGGGGCCCCCAAGTCCAGCCATCGATGCTGCTTGGGATCGCATCACGACAAACAACGCATGTAAGAAGCATCTATCACTCACAAGTTTTCTTCAAGCTTCAACTAACGAAGAAAATTATCTTCAGTGTGGACAATCCGCCTCTCAGATGATGATCTGGAGCGCATTCACAAAGCCGGGAGACCTTCTAACGTGAGGTACCGACCCGAAGACGGTGGTGGTAATATGGGCTCCATCGAGGTCTTCCACCAACTTCACTGCCTTGTAAGCAGAGGACAAGCTTCGAAACGCAATGTATATGCTGACAGCGATCATCGTAGAATATGCTCCGGAAGTACACATACCCGAAGGAGTATCCTGAGCTCCAGAAATTGTGGACGACGCGACCCAAGTTTATTCGTAGCCATTTAGGTCGGCACTGATGGTATTGAAAACAAAATAATTGGCTGATAATATTTAGACCACTGTGTCGAGATGATTAGGCAGAACCTCATGTGCGCTAGCGACATCGGTGTCATATCGTCAGTACCACCTTCCTCCCTAATCCCCAACGACATGAATTAAACTTCCATAGGTATGATTGGATCTCCGGCTGGGACAAGCCTTTCCCCGACTTCAACACATACCACAAGTGCAGGAACTTCAACAGCATCTTGGATTGGGCGGAGAGACATCGCGTTCATGTCCCTCCTACACATATCCAGCGGCTGGGAGACAAGATTGACCTTCCAGATGCCCCGAACTAGTAGTACTAAATGTGTATCAAGCTGGAATTGTAGTGTAATAATTGAGGACGAAACGGATGCAAAAGTCTCTCACTGTGCACTAATCGGACTTAGAGTCTCGCCTTTGGATTTGGACGGAGTGTGGACGTGTTGCGTACATCCGGAACGTTCCTCCATCGGGACATCGTCCAACCTCCATCTGACGACGACTGGGTTAGCTTGAGCTCCTGTAGCCCTTTTTGTATCAAAGGGAGCGAAATCTCAGTTTCCGGCCAACCCGACGTAGGGTGGAACGTGAGCGTTTCGAGTCGAGGCAGTATTTTCATGCTCGTGGTGAGGCTCATGTCTTTCTCTCTGCCATCGAGTGCGAACCAAGAAATGCAATTCGAGCTATCTCCCGATGGATTTCGGATGCAGATGGGCAGTGGAAACGCTGAACAACCTGGATAGGTGAGCGTTGGGTGTCACTAAGCCGCATGCCAGTGATTGGCTCACAGAAATCTTATCTTATCTAAGAGACAATAATGGGAAAGGTCAACTTCAATAAATGAGGTAGAGAGAGTGAAGGTCGAACGTTGAACATTGACTGTCAGTGTTGGGTTTGACTGGTATAAAGACGCGGACATCACTCCAGCGTAATATACAAATGCTTGCTCGTCAATACCGCCTTCGCTCCTGGAACGATCACGATTGTCTGCGTATCATCAAGGATCATCGCAGGACCTTCCACCACGTCCCCGATCTCCAGATTGTCGAGCAAGAAGACGGGAGTGTCGTCCACCCGCCCGATTTTATCGAAGTATACGCTGTGGCGTGTCTCTATTTTCGCTTGGTGGTCGACTGCTCGCTGGGATAGCTGCGCGACCTCAGAGTAGACGGATTGGCCGAGCGAGTCAAAGGTCTTGCCGATTCCTCGAACCTTAAAGCCAGCTCAATGGACACGACGAAGATGACCTTCGAAGGATAAGCGTACCTTGATATCATCAACGATAACACTCTTCGTATCGAGCAAGAACCCAAACTCCGATTTATACACTCTCTTAAACGCAGCTTCGAAGTCCTCCTCCCCATGACCGTCCTTCTCTGTAGGCAAAACCATCAGGGCCGTGTCCGTGCCCTCGAAACGCATGTTTAGCACGCGTTCGAGGTGGATCCGGTGATCTTCGAAGCCTTGCTTTTGGAGCTCTGAACGAACATCCGCCGTCATTTTGTTAAGACGAGAAATCAGAGAAGGAACGTTCTGCAGGGTATAAAACGTCGAGGACGGCTCTTGAAGTTCGTAGACACTAGGGCCAGTAGGCTTTAGGCAGGAGGGGGGAAGGGAGAGAGGTGGTGGCGTACCGATCTGCAAGTGCGAGGCCGTAGGCGGACAGGATAGAACTGTATCGATGAATTAAGACGGTTTTGATTCCTAGCAAGCTTGCGATTTCACAGGCGTGTTGGCCCCCTGCACCTCCAAAGCTCGCTAGACTGTAGTCTGATGTTCAATGGGTGCGCGAAAAAACGAAAAGGAAGTTGGACGGCATACGTATGTTTAGAGGTCGCATGACCCCTGGCCTCCGTCAGTGCTCTGATAGGGCGACACATCGTCTCGTTTGCGACCTTGATAAACCTATCGCTGGCTTTGAGAAACAAGAAGGATGAAAGAAAAAGTGAATACAAGCGCACCCATAAACAATCTCGTCCAACTCCAGCTTCTTCTCTTGGTTTTTGTTGATATCCTCTGCGAGCTTCTCGAAGGCGAGGCGAGAAGCCTCCACATCAAGAGGCTCGTTCTCCGTTTTGCCGAATATCTTGGGGAAGTAGTCTGGAATAAGTCGACCGAGAAGTAGGTTTGCGTCCGTAACAGCGAGCGGACCTCCTTTCCTATTAAATTCATGGCCACAGGTCAGTCCAATGTTTTAAGACAAATATATGCGCATACAAAGCGCATATATTCATACTTACCGATAACAAGCTGGCCCAGGTTGTGCACCAGCACTTTCAGGATCCGGCG
>JANKHO010000471.1:0-22320 GCA_027627235.1 Agrocybe chaxingu | reverse complement strand
CGTTCGCCGGCGAGCGAGGCACGTCGATGCTCGTCCGTGGTGTGTTGTGCTCGACGAAGGGCACGTCGGACATGGCAACGTTCTGGCCCATCTCGGTGTTCTCGGCGGGATTGGAGTATGCGCTCAAAGGGTTGCCCTTCTCTGCATACTGGGCGTAGAGGAGGAGCTGGGACCGCAAGTCGCATGTCGGGGGTGCATTCGGGGGCGACACTTGGAGTGTGAGATGAGGCTGCATTGGGAGCAGAGGACGGCGCTCTTTTTGACGTTCAGAAGGCACACGCGGCAGACCATCGCTGGAGAGGAAAGGAGGATAAGATGGCATGACAGATCGAGAATGTTAAAAATGAACTCACGTTTGCTGAAAGTGGTTTTGACAAACGAATGTTCGCGAGGCGAGAAGTCGTTGTCACCTCCACCTCCAGGTCGTATTGAAGAAGAAGACGCCCGACGAGGGTTAGGAGACGGCTTGCCAACATCATCGTGCTTGCCAGGCGAGGCAGAAACCGGGCTCTCGGGTATCTCCAGTTGTGAAAGCAGCCGGAGGGCATCCACTTTCTGAAGGTCGGTGCTGACACGTCGAAGGAAGGGGATACTATCCTGAGGACGAAGTTCCTGTATGAAAGAAGTAAGGACCTAGTAGCTATAAGAGATAGCTTGCTTGCACGCACCTTCATCGCAACCCAATTCTTCTTCAGCCACGGATGTTCACAGAGCATCTCTGCGCTCGGACGCTGCGTTGGATCCTTATCAAAGCACTGCTCCAAAAACTCCTTCAGCAGCTCCGAACACCCATCAGGCAGAGGCGGCATCGGGTCCTCGACAATCCGGAACATGACTGCAAGATGAAGAGCTAAGCCCACAAAATGAACATGAGAACGAAAGCCTTACCTGACATGCTGTTGGCAATCTCGGCATACGGCGGGCGGCCAGTGAGCAGCTCGATGACGGTGCAGCCAAGGGACCAGATGTCCGACTTTGTCGAAGCTCCTTTGAGCTCGATGACCTCGGGTGCCATCCAGTTGGGGGTGCCGGCCACGTCCTTTATCTCCCGTTCCATAGCGCGCAGGTTGAGCGAGACGCCAAAGTCGGACAGCTTGACGTTGCCGTTCTTCGTGGTCAGGATGTTTGCAGCCTTGAGATCGCAGTGCACGACGTCGGAGGTGTGCAGGTAGTGCAGGCCCTCGAGGATCTTGACGACATAACCCGCTACGAGACGCTCGTTGAGAGGCCCAAAGGACTTGATGGTCTGACCCAGAGATCCGTTCTCTGCATACCTGGGGTCCAACGGAGTCAGCATTTCCGGTCAAGCATTCGAATGGAGGATTGATAGAACGAAAGCTCACTCAAGGATAATATTGAGGGTGTCATCGTCTCTGACCATGCCTTCATACTTGACGATACTAGGGTGGGACAAGCTCTTGACGAGATCGACCTCCCGCATCAGCGTCGTCACCTCATCCTCCTTGAGGCCTTCGAGCCTGATACGCTTCACGGCAACCATCTGGCCGGTGTTGAGGTTCAGGGCACGGTAGACCGAGCCAAACTGGCCACGTCCAATGCAGTTGCCCAGTTGCTAAGAAGCGGCAGCAACGCACAATGAAACCCAATACGATACGAAAGGGGTCAGTAGGAGGGCCTCACAAAGTCCATAAGGGCAGATGAAGGTGAGGAAACACTCACGAAGTGCGTCGGCGGCTTCCCATCCTCCCGCACGACCAGCCTGGTCTTGACTGCACTACCATCATCGAGTCGCGCGACATGAGCTCGAGGAACTCGTTGAAGTCGATCGTGCCGTTGCGGTCTGCGTCGATCTCGCGTATGATGTCCGCGAGCTGCGCCTCGGTCGTCTTGCGTCCCAGCCTTTGCATTACGGTGCCGAGCTCGGCGGAGCAGATCGTGCCGTCGCCGTCTAATTAGGGGAAGGTGAGAAAGGTGAGAAGGGCAGGAAGAGAAGGGAATGGCCGTACTCTGGTCGAAGAGGGAGAACGCCTCTTGGTAGGCTGTTATCGCGAAACGGTAATCAGTCCTCGTTGTCTTTAACCATGCGCACAAGCAACGGACGCACCTTGACGTTGTTCTATCCACGAGTTAAACCGCAATTTCTCAGAGGTTTGCCAATCGCGTAACAACTGGCTGCGTACCTTCCGTCTACGGCCAGAATGCCGCGACAGCCCGGTCAGCGGTGAGGCCAGCACGAGATTACGAGCGTAACGCACCAGCTGTACTTTGGGTGTAGGTGCCATTGGATGCAGAGACAATGCTCTCTTTCTGGGTGGTAGCGAGGAGCTGACGAGACGCCGCCCGAGACAAAGTTGTAGATAACACAAAGATCTTTAGATCAGGTTGGAGATCGCGTCTTGCTCGTCGAGGTAGGAGCCGTACTGGACCAGTCCTGCTATCGGTGTAGGTGTGAGAGCAACAATGAGCGGATCGTTGTCATTTTCAGAACGGTGGAATGGAATCACTGATATTGTGATCAAGTTGAGGACAAGTGGTGTGCGGCATGGGTCACGTTATGGTCTGGGCCCTTCAGGCGCCAACGTGCGTGGGCGCTCGACGCTGCTCGACGTAGATTTAGAATTAGAAAGAAAGATGACTCACGGCCGTTGAATATGAGATGCGGTATTTTGAAGACGACAAAGGGGAAGAATAACGAACTCAAGTTTGACCTCCAGGCCCTTAAGTGAAAGTAACTCAAGCCAAGCTCCCACAAGAGAAGAAGAAGAGGGCAGAGTACTTGTTCACGAATCACGAAGGATGATCTGCTTATCTCTACCCGTACAGATCTCGCGCCGACAATCCAATTGGCATCAAAGAATATACTGCGCAGTCAGCTCAATAGCCAATAGCTGGCTCGGATGAGCGCCTAGACTTGACAGGCCATGCTTCCACCTTCCGACGTCGAGTTGCACGCGATTCCCTTCGGCGCCCTCTTCCTCCGATCTCTATTCCCGTTAGACTGCCGCTGATTTATCGTCGCGTTGTGGCTTGAGATTTCTTTCTTGATGTGCTTCAGTATAAGACTTCAAAATCCTTGGCCACGTCCTCGTGCCTAGTCAGGCAATAGAGGTTATTTGCAACGTGGAATATTCCAAAAAATCACCGCGCAAAACAGCCACGTTCTCGCGCAAGGTGAAAGCCCCACCTGGGCTCCAAGGCGAACCAGTGGCGAACCCGATGCGTCGCCTTCGCCAGTTCGCTTATGTTATCACGCTTAATTGCTTCCGCCCTCGTAGTCGACCTTGTCGTCCAATCCTCAACAGCATCGCGTTCAAACCCAACAGCCTCGTGGACGCTGGCAACGATTCTTTATACCGCTAGCGACGACCAGCATCCCAGTCGCCGCCGTGTTTTGTGTGGTGGCGCCCGCAGCTTGCTCCTCCATTCCCGACTAACTCGTCTCCACCATGCTCGCTAACCTCAGCAAGAAAAATGCTACAACGTCATTCAGGGGTTCAGGGGTCGGTTGGAGGGATAAAAGGTCGCTGAACAGGCAGGAAGGTATGCAACCATGTCTGATAACTGGAAGGGACCCCTTGACCGACGACACTTCCAGAGCCGCGAAACATTGGCTCCCTTCACATCCGGTCACGGCGACGATGCCGAGTACTACTACGTGCATCCTGGAACGTCGGAAGCACGTCGCTTGGAGCAGCGTGGGCTCACCCTTCCCGCTGTTTCCGACTTTGCTGGCGCCCCTCTGCCCAATGCAAGGCCGCCCAAACTCCCCTCTATCTGCGAGTTGCTTGACAAGGCTCCAGCTCTCAATTCCAGCCGTGGACTGTCAAACAACATCACGAATACACTTCCAACACCTCCACAGACCCAAGCTTCTGTTCCACTGGCTGAGGTGACAACCTTGTTTGTTTTCCAATCCCCACGCACTCACATCTTTACCTAGTCTTCCAAGGTTCCATCCAAACCCGCGTCGCCTGCCATAGAGAAGAATATACCAGCCAAGAAGCGGGAAGAGACTAAGTCTGCTGTTGGTGGTGGAAGGAAGAAGCTCACTGCTCAGGACCTCATCCTCATTGCACGAGCGGTCATTGAGAAGATGCCGTTCCTCGAAGGACATGGCAACCGGACGGCGGCATGGCAGAACATTAACAACGAGCTCCAGGCTAATGGCCTGAGTTGTCAGATTACCGCAGACCGTCTGCGTCAGAAAGCAGAAGCTCTCGTGGCATACAGCAAGGCAGGTTTTCATTCATGTCAAACCTCTGTGGACTGTTGGTGCTCATTACCTCCACAGAATCGTGAAAGCTCGGATGACAAGGTTCGCGCCATTGCCAACACTCTCAAGAACACTACCGATGAAATTGCAATTTCCGCGCTGCTGGATCGAATGGAAAGCCAATGGGACGAGGCGAAGGATGCAAGTGACTCGAAGAAGGCTCAAATCAAGAAGGTGAGTGGTAGTTGTTCTTCACTACACCTTACATTGACGGATCTAATCTAGAAACACGAGGAAGACCGCCTCGGTGGTGAAGCTATCCGCCGTGCTTCGATGAGTGGCTTAAAGCGAAAGCGTGCCCACAGGGACCGAGAGGACAGCGACGACGACACCCAGCCTGACTCGACTGCAGGTGTGACCCCCAGTGGCTCCCAGAGCACCCTCGATAATGACGACGACGACTCGAAGCCCCAGTCAAAGCGTCGACGATCTATGGACCGCCGCCAGTCCCGTGCAGAGGGTGCAATCTCCAAGCTGGCTGCCCTCGTTGAAGAAGACATGACGAGCCGTAATCAGCAGCACGAAGAGATGATGGCAGCACTTGATCAACGTGGCCGTCGCACCGAGAAGCTACTTGGTGGCTTCCTTGCAATTGAGAAGGATCGATGGGGACGAGAAAAGTTGGAGAAGGATCGTCGAGCACGAGAAGTGGAGAAGGAATACTGGGGACGAGAGTTGGAACGGCAAGGGTGCTCACGAGAGAGGTCGGTTGAAATTTAGATATGTGCATTGCAATCTGTATCCTGTGTCTACGTAAATTGTACAATTTATCCATGAAAGTATTCCTCCAGTGTTGGTGGCTCGCAGTCAAAGTATTGTGCAGTCTGATTTGGTCTAAGGCAATTATGAGCATTGGTCAAGAGACAACCAACACGATAATAGACACCCAAAGGTGAAGAATGAACCCGGTGCAGCCACCAAGCGTTGAGAAATGGCCAAAGACGGACCACACCGCCAAAACCATGTTCCACTTCGATCCGTACAGCAGACATTGCCTCGTTCCAAGCTTTCTCTTCCATAGTCCGTTCGCCAACGCCGGAAAATGGGCTGATAAGCTGGTAGTTGTTGCCGTATGCTGGGTCACCAAAAACTTGAAGATAATGATCTTGGGGAAGATCGTCAATGGTCGTTCCAGGCCGAATTGCATGCTGGGCGCATAAGTCCATTAGCCCCGATGTTGTAAGCAGATGGTTGTCGTTGTGCCTCCCGACCTCTGGGCCGTACAAATGTCCAATGAGACCATTCGGTAATTTGAGGGCCTGGTATTTCAGCGCATGACGCTTCTTGTATCCGCTATATGCCTGCCGCTGGTGTCTCGAGGGCCGACACATGACGCGAATCGTGCAATCGAGGAATGCCCAAATAGAGTCGAGCGGCGCACCTGCCATGTAGATCGCTTCTGCGTACTTCTCCATGTTCTCCTGAGACAAAATTCCTTCAAAATCGAAGTCCAGCAGATGCCTCCATCGCTCTTCAATCCAATATGATAGTTCATTTACAATTTCTGAGATTGCAGCTTGAGAACGGCGGTACATGATGACCAGCTCATTTTGGGTGCCTGCGGACTTGTAACGGGCAAGAAGGATGCAGAGTGCCTCGATGGACGAAAAAGAATGCCGTCCCGATGTGATACATGGGTTAGGGATTTGAAGGACATTGACGAGGTCAGCAATTTCCTCAGCATAAAATCTATGGTTACATTACGCGGATGCTCCTTTTCTTGCCAGACAATAACGTACCGAAATCGATACAGACAATCACGTCGATCCAGAGCACACAGTGCTTCCCAAGTTATGCGGAATCCACTTTGCTGTGGGCGTGCAGTCTCACGAGTGTCTTCTAACTGGTGCGCAAGAAGTGTAGCCGCGGCAGTGATAGGGGGGAGGTTGTTATGGATGTTTTGGTACATTTCAATTGGAACAGTGTCTTCGACAGCATCGAGACACAGTTGGAAAAGGGCATTTCGCACTGCTGGGCGCATGGCAGTGTTGGGAGTGCATCTGTGTAGCCGCCTCTCGAGGCCCAAGGCATCATGACGTTTTTGAACCAGTTCTCAGCCACATTCCTATTATAGAGTACATCAAGGCAGGCTGGTCCGAGCTGGGGCCTTCGTGGAGCGAACCAATATTCTCCGAAAAACGTTACGTTTTCTCGCAACATTTTGGGATAACCCAACTGCAAATAACCTCTAATGACTCGCCGTACTGCGGATACTGCATTTTGCCTGTGCAGACCTGAGTCGAACCGCAGCGGGCCACCGATGACGCGCACTGCGGAGTTTGAACCTGTTGGTATATTAGGCGCCCTGAGTCTCCTGTTTCCACCCCCACAATCAACCATGCCTCCCATACAGTTCAAACTCACCAAATCTGACGACTTCACCCGACGCGCAACGTTCCAGCAGCTCCCGAACTGGAACGAGCTCGCAGCCAAGTTGCAGGCGCTCTACAACATCTCTGCGGACAGGGTTGGGGTTTCGTACATTGATAACGACAATGACGAGATAACGGTCAATTCCAACGAGGAGCTCCAGGATTTCTACCAAGGTTCGTACAAGTCCGGTCAGGTCATCAAGCTTCACGTCCTCGACTTGAACAAGACCCGGGAAACACCTCGCATCCCGACCGCCAATCGCAATACCTTCGGGCAGGACGATTTCGACTTTCCCGCCGACAACGACTGGCAGCGCCTACCTCCGTTCAGCATCGCAGAGCTCTTTATGGGCAAGGAGAGCGTTTCGGACGGCCCGCACGCGTTTGTTGAAGTCCTCGACAGTGACATCAGCGGTTTCGGGAAGGACGTGGACAACATGAGCGACACCGACTCGGAGGGTGGCCGTTCCACCGTTCAACCATCGTCTGTCGACAAGGGAAAGAACAAGTCGTCTTCCTTTGGAGCGGCCTCCGTCACCTCTCTCGTCGCGGAAGAAGCGTCTGAAAAGTACCCCGTCCACGTTTTGGACCATGGATCTGTGAAGAACGGCCCTCCGCCCTCGGCTGCGCCACCCGCAGCATCGAATCCTTTCAGTGATCCTCAACCCAATATCACTGCGCAAAGCACGCCCAAGGTCCAGAGCCAGAAGGTCGACACTCCGCAAGCCCAGGATACCTCTGTCGATGTGAACATGGAGGACCCTCCTCTTCCGGAGTTAGATGCACCGCAGCAGTCCAATGCATCTGCCAGTCTCTCTAGTGATATCGCTACCGTCCTCACCACCTTCACTTCCGTCATTTCTTCCCATCCTGAGCTCTCTGAAGGCGTCCGTAACATCATCCGGAACGCAACTAATGGGACTTACTGGCAGAGCCACCGCTCTGCTATGTCACAGGCCGCCCGGGAGATGTCTCGTCCCGCTGAGGAATACAACCACGACGAGGCTGTGCGCAGGATCTCGGACGCCCTTGGTGGGATCTTCCGCTCGCTTTCGCAGACAAGCGCCAACGGAGAATCGGGGAACCAACAAGCTAATCAGCCAGCCAATGCTAACCCGTTCGATTGGCATACCCCTCACTTTATGCGTCCCCCTCCTCCTGGCGGACGTGCTCCGTGGTCTCGCAGGTTCACAACTGCTCTGGATGAAGGCAGGCCGTGGCACCACTGGTACGCTCCTCCCTGGACTGCTGGGCCACACCATCCACACGGACCGCCTCCGCCGCCTCCCCCTCCAGGGTTCCCAGGACCACCACCCCCAAGTGACCGGCACGCCTCCTCCACCTCCGCCTCCACCCCCAGCCCCATGGCTCTCCAGTGCCGCCACCGCCACCGCCACCGCCAAATCCGCCACCACCAGGAGTGAAGCTGGTAGTCGCAGGAGGGGTCGTTGTCACAGAAGGGAGCGAACTGTCACTGGAGAGTGAAGCAGATGGTATGGATGACCCTGACGATGATGACGATGACGTGAACGATGCCGAAGAACTGCCTGACGTCGTTGTCGAAGACATGATGATTAGGGGCGACTATGGAGTCGGTGGCGGTCACTGGGGACGAGGTGGTGGTTGTGAACAGAGATCGGAGAGTGAGCGGAAAGTGCACACCTATATTCGGGGGAAGAAAATCCCAGTTCCGTGAGTACGCGTTTCCTGAAGCCCTTTCGGGTCGTGGGTTCCCGCTGCGCAGTGAATAGCCTTGGTACGTGGTACTATCAATACACCAGAATATCACCAAGCTAACGCCGTTTGGAGGCCTATTTAAAGACTCGCCGAGGGTCGCTGGTGCCAGTTGCTGATGCGTGGGGAAGATGCGCCAAAGTTACGCCGCGAGTGGGTGCACGAGCAGCTACTGAGAAGAGCGCGGAAAACGGCGAAGGGAAGGAAGGAGACGACGGTGATGTCGGGGTCGAGCGTTTATAGCGGACAGGGGAGCAATCCCCGTCGTCGTCGCCCAAGAGACCAAGACAAAAGGAAGAAGGTGCAACTCTGTCCTCTAAATTCCGATGACGCTTTTATTGTGCTCCGCATGAAGGCCCTCGAGGCGTATTTATTTCAGGTATCGCTGATTCTATTGCTCCTTGCTACGGTCACCAATCTCCTCCCTTCCGACGATCCTCGGCCTTTGCTATATTCTTCCTTCCTCGCAGGATCCCTGGACTCCTCGTCTTTAGGCTCCTCCGGCTCTCTGAACGGCATCTGGGTTGCGCGTGCAATGCCGTCATGGGATATGTCATCTCTCTGTTAAATGAGCAGGGCATTTCTCGTGATCGACCCCGCACAGCCTTTTTCGATGGTCATGATCAGCGACAAGGTGCGCAGCGCTCAGCTTCTTTCCTCTCTCTCTCATGGACTTCATATTTTTGTTATACCACCTACGGGTTCACTCTGATATCCTCCTCGATCTAAGCTCGTTTCTTGTACGCCTTCGTGGAAAGAAGCCTCTTCTTCGCCTTGATAAGAACTCTGCTTCTTTCCTTGAATCCTTGGCACAAACTCTCCTTGACTGACGCCGTCAAGTAGCGCACCGCCTCCCTCAATCTCGTGCTTCCTTATGCAGCCTAACGCCCCTCTCATGTCTTGCTTGGCTATGTCAATGTCAAGGAGCTCACCTCAGACCAGGGTCAGTGGTCAGCAAAATATATAAACTCTGAATCCTTGGCCGCCGTGCGATGGTAAGCCTGCAGTGTGATTGGTATCAGCCCGCTGCGCATTGATGAACGGGGTAGGATGAGCGTCAGAAGAGCGGGACACATCCGTCATCCCACTCCAGCGCGTCCACAGTGGTGTTGAAGACCCGGTTACTCGCCGGCAACCGAGCTCTTCCTTGGGCATGTGTTCCCTCTTTTCATCGTCGAACTGTCTTCTGGATCATAGGCCTGGAAGGGCTTTCATCTCGTCTGCTGCGATCCAGGAAAAAAGAACTAGAGACCTCACGACCTCAAGCCTCGCGTTGCGCCGCGTTTTTTTTGGCACGGTGGATGCTCCTGGGTGAATATTAATCCATCTGCACAGACAAAAGTCTAATATCTTCTCGTAACGCCTTCTGGCCCAGTTAATAACGGCTCAAGACATTTCTCAAATCATGTCTTGAAGCCTCGAGGATACGGCGCTGCCGGCGGCAACATGAGTTCTCTCTAATTAACTTCTGTCTATCGGGCACTTGGAGGAGCCTCGGACCGGGGTATGCGTCCGAGGACATGAACTTTGAAGCCTCTCCACTTCCCTGGCGGGGGTTCCGACTTCATGGAAGATCGATTCGAGGCCAGCGTTGGATAGTAGGAGATAGGAGACTTCGGCGTCTGTCGCGTGCACGAGGTGAGGTTTTTGAGTTCAATGGAAGACTGTCACACCTCGAGAGTTCGTTTTGGTCGAAGCAATTCTGCGTGTCTGTGGAGTTGTGACCACCGTTTGTTTGGACGAATACGAAATACACCGTGCCGCGAGATGTCATTAATTGCCTCATGTTTTCAACGCGTCCGTCTGCTTCGATTGTTCCTCGCGTCCGGCGTTCACCTGCACTTGAAACGTCCGAAATACTTCACCAAAAACCAAGCGGCCATCACACGAGGGCATCTTCTATTCTGGTGGTCATCGAAGGTCAAGCGTTTCGAGGAGATAAGATGAATAATTATAACGCGAATGATTCCAAGTATTGCATCTAGAGTATGTATAGTACAAGTGACCATTTCTTCTGAATATTTTCCTTTCCACACCCATCGACACGTCGTACCGTTACCCTGCTCTTGAAGCTCCACCGTCTCCAGGGTCAACGACGAAGCCGAAAAGCTAGTGGGTAGGTTGATTCCCATCGGGAGATTCCTAGAGCCTTCATCTCGTCGAATCTGCTTCAGTGCCTCGCGAGTAAAGCCGGAATAGTAGAACCCAGGGAACTCGTCGCAATAGAGCGACATTCTATCGCACTCGCCGTCGATAGAAGGTGACATTGGCCGAGATCGGCAGTAAATACCGAGTAGCGACTCGGTGAAAGACTCTGCGGGAGACCCAGGTCGTCGGAAATCATCGAGGGAGGACCGTCTACTGATAGCTCTGGCGAGAGAACGTCCCAGGACACTCTCCCCGACCCATACAAATACTTCCTGACCAGGCGGCGTACACAACTTGAATGTTTTGGTATCCATCCGGACGTGCTTCAGCTTTGGGACGCCGTGCAGGAAACCTTCCACGGGTTCTGTGGAGAACTCCAATTCGTTGCGCTGCATGATGCAGAGCTCGAACGATTCCAGGTTGTCTGCGCCTGCTTCCGACAGCGTCCGAGGTTTCTGGCGCTCGTCTTCAGGTGTTCTCCTCCCGGGACCGACGAAAGTCAGAAAATTCCATAGAAAGCCTCTTTGAGGGGAGCTGGATGGGGTATCCGAAACTTTGGAGTCGCCCTAGGCACGCTTCACCGGTCTCCAGTTGTATCTGATCACCCTCCACCGTGGTGGCAGGCGACCAGCCGGGATTTCAGCCTCCTCCACGTACGAAGGTGAATGCTGGGGGGGTTGGATGGCGGCTAGTGACCTCCTCGGCCTAAGCCCGTATCCGTGTCCTGTGGTTGATGGACTAGGAGAGGGTTCCTTCGTAGGTCTTGAGGCCAGGGAGGACAGGACAAGAACAGCGGCATTTTCCTTGTCCTCGTCGAATGCCCGGGGCTGTCGATCGCCCTGGGGGCCATCCGTTAGAAACCGTTTCTATAAGGTTACGAAAGAATAAGTCTTACCTGGACCTGCTCACTCGCGGTGGCCAAAAGGAGTAGGGGGTTCTGAATGCTCGACATGTCTACTGGGCGCTTGTTTGGTCGACAGTACGAGAGCGGGGCAGCTAGCTGGGGAGATGAGGGCCGAACTTGGGTCATAAAGCAGGGGCCAGAGCATTTTATATCCTCCCAAACGCTTGTGCACTGAGTGGCCCGCGTCGTCGAAACCAAGGCGTATGCCCAAATCCGGAAGGCGGAAGTCTTTGTGTGGCCACCATCAAAGCAAGTGGCGCGCCAGACAAAGGAAGGGAAATTCAAAGCACCCGGAACTTGGAAAGCGACGCATGGAGACCCGGCCGCGCATTGTTCGCCACTCTGGGTGCAAGTGTTGTCTTTCTTCCCAACCAGTTTCGTGGCGCAACTGACATCGGAGGACGGGATCTGCGAGAACGGGAAGGAGACGCCACAATATGTAAACACTCGAAGCTTTAATGCGTGAGTTTATTACTCACGGCGCATGGAGAGTAGAGAAGCTGGACTACATCTACGTTTGAGATTATGAGGGTAATTCCGAGTATGATATCAACATTGCCACTCACATGCAACAGATGAGATTAAAAATGGAGTGTACATAAACGCAATCGCCAGAAGAGCTAGATAGATACGAGAGGGGGACGCAGTCTGGGAAGAATGTCAATCTATCAATTCGCGACTACTTACATATCTTTTGAGACGACAAAGGTTGTTTGCAATCTATAGTCATAATCCCGCCATTCTTTTATATTCTTTTATCGTTTGTAATGATTTCAAAGAGAGTTTTCCAAAGAATTGCAAAGAAATTCTTAAAGGCAGGCAGACAACCGAGGAGGACCATGTATGATGTGGCTGTGCTCTGCCGGGCACTCCAAATAAGGTAAGTGCGCCGCACTTCCCTTGCGAACATCTATTTCGCTGGAGACATAAAGAATTATGGTGAATATTCAGTCCCAAGTCTCCTGCATTATATCTTCCTGGTATCTCCGGTAGTTTGGGAACGACATGCTGAAAGCTCATTTGGCGCGGTTGGCTTCTCAGGCAGCCCAAGTGGTGCTGTTATTGCAGGTGAACCCGATATGACTATTGCACCTGTTGCGCCAGCCTTGTATGGCTCAACGGTGCTCTTAGTAAAGCGACACCGACTGCTGATGTCGAAGCGGCTTCACCACCTTTCTTGAATGGCACTGATATTTGGTCAGTGGCACAGGAAGGGGCCCGGTCATCGATTCTCCAGTAGAGTAGGCGTCGTACTTAGCAACAGGAGGATTCTGTCGCACACTGTGTCTGCCCCAATAGACTTCGATCATTGTCATATTGAACAAATTTATATTGTACATCAGTCCAAGAGATATATTTAATCAGCGACGAAGACCTGAAATATTCTATGCACTTCTTCTGCAATAATCTTTTTGGTAGTGGCTCAGAGCCAACTGGGGTAAAATACCGGTCCAAGGACTTGCGCATAAACATGCGCCACATTAGCGAAAGCCCACAGAGAGCCATCCGTTAAACGCGAAATACCCTACCACCTTGTTCGGCTCGACCCTCGCCAGGAGGCTTCCCCAAGGATTGGGCCTGGGCATCAGCCCTTGAAGCAAAGTCGCACCAGCCGCCTGGAAGATCTTCACTTGCCCTCTAGCCTCTTCCTCATTGAACGCCTGTCAGTTTGAACAAACATTAGATAAACACAGGAATTAGGGAGAGATGAAGAATCCGTCTTACCGTGAACATGGTAGGGATCCTTTCCTTGATGAGGAGATCTATCGTAGGTCGCCATGAATCTGTCTCCTCATGAGACGCACCCGAGTTAAATGCAATGGCGAGGTCAGGCTTCTCGAAGCGGGGGCCCTCGGATTTGACGAGGTCGTGATATTTCCTGCAAGCAAGGTACAAGTTAGTATGTAAAGAGAAGATGGTGGAGACAAGGCGGGGAAAGAGTCTTACCGCAGATGGTGAATCTGAGTCCCCTTGCGGCGTTGCCTCGAGCATTGACTATCGAGGGAGATTGTGCACGGTGAATAGGCCGTCATAAAGTGACGAAAGACTAAGACTTACGTGCAGGTATTCATTTCTAATGTCCTTGGCTGTGGGCCACTGAATTGCAGGAGCTCGGGACCAACAAACGTAAGCTAAGAAAAAGGAGTCAAATGCAACCGTAACGTCAATACTTCAAGATGACATGTAAGGATCAACAGTACCTTGAGCGCATTCACTCGAGGCAGACGATGCAAAATTTCTTCGAACACCTGTGAGTTCATGATTTCCATGTCAGCGGCTCCAAGAACCTGTCAAGCCAAAGGAAAACATCAACGTGGAGCAGAGCCGGTTGCCAAGAGAAATCGTACGTGGATTTCTAGAGTGTCCTTTCTGGTCCATTCATCACCCTCGTTCAAATACTCAAGGCCCAAAAGAGTCGACATGGGCATCGATAACCACTCGCTTGCCGCTCTTAACATGGGCTCCAGGGCGTTCTCCAGAGTCTCAGGCATCTTCTCCTTCAAATCTGCCGCAAAGTCGTCCCATCCCAAACCTTTCACCGATTGCCACTCCGGCTTCGTCCTCTCTGGGGCCCAAGTGAACGGGCCCTGCCCTGCACCTGCCATAAAGTCGCCGAAGATCGCGTCTTGGAAACAGAGCTTATTCATTGCGCACTGGGAGAGACCGTCACGTTTGTCAACTCGAATCTGAACGCAGCCTAACGCGCCGGACCCGATGGATCGCGTATGTATCGGTGGCGCATATCCTGTGTATACTGTACTTGAATTCACAGTAGTACTGCTGTCACGGTTGGAGCAAACATTGATCGTCATTCCAGACACGAAGCAAAACATAGAAGTAACAGCAGATGCCAGAGTGCAAAAACCATAGATACACCGTACTTGCTACTGCAGGGAAATCGTAAGTACGATTACGAAAGTGGCACCGCCAAACTGAGGCAATGGAAGTTGGAGAGATACAATATCTATAAAACGGCTCACCTTCTGCAACAGTTAGTCCAAGACTGTCTGCCACGTGAAGTCTTCACCATACTTCATGCCTAGAGTTAGATTCAACACAAGGGTCGAGACTGTACGGTGTCTAGTACTCGCCAAGTCTTTCGAGTCTCTTTCTAATGTTCATCTCGTGCTCGCCTTCCAAAAAGGTCGGTTTATCATGCTCCGGCATGTTAAGATATCCGTTGGGAAGATGCTGGCCCTGGGTGGCGATGACGAATTGCTCCCCAGTCTCGCCTGTATGAGCGCATTCCACAATGTTGTCGCCGTTTTCAAACTCTCTAAAGTGTTTGTAAAGAATTTGGAGTGGAAACGAGGAGTGAGGGTGGTTCATCGTCCTATTTTCGAGCTTCATGATGAGCTTGTTAAGCGAGCGAACGTCGAAAACATAGCCAGCGCGACAAAGACAGCGAGGAATGCGTTGTGGTTGGCACCGCTTGGCAGACAGGGCAATGGACGAGGCATTAGTGGTCATAGTAGCCATAACACATATGGCTTCCGGCTGAAGCTGGCTGGGTGGCGTGGTGGTGAAAGGAAACCATTGCGAAATCGAACACCAATGACTAAGGGCGTCGCACGCTATGTGACACATCAGTTGAACACGGCATAGTACCAGGCTGGGACATTTTGGTGCTTGTCTTTTAGTATTACATCGTTCCAGTGAGCGCCGGAGCAGGAGAAGGCGAGCTTGCAGTCTGGACATGGTCTCAAAGTTCCTGGCGTTTGTTTAGAACGCTCAGCTTCGAGCCGGAGGATAACCTCAGAGCGGCCGCTAGGAGAAAGAACAGCATATATTCATCCGTCTCGAACATATGGCAGAGAAAATAAAACGCACCAAGCGAGGCACCGAGGTTCCCAGCACACGAGATTGCGCTCGTCGATTCTGAGCGGCCTGCGAAGTTCCGCCTCCAAGGAACGCATCATGACCTGCGCGTACCCTTCCACTGACAAATTGACCGTCGTGCTATCACCCGGTCTCCCCGAATCGTAGAAGCTAGTAAGAATACTGAAGCTGCCTAAGAGATTTAGTGCTTGTTTCGTCTCGACTGCCTTGAGAGCCTTGCACATTCCTTTGTGCATGGACCAGTTCGCCTGAATGACGCGTCAATAGGGGTTAGTTACTACCAGGGCAAGACGCGTGCCTTTTGACAAGCTAACAGGATACGATAGGAAAGGGATGAGTTCAGACATCTGTGAACATAAGATGACGCGTACCGGGACCACAGTACGACACGCGACGGCAGCTTGAGCACTTCTGCAGCACGCCCCCCTTAAGTGAAGCATTGGTAGCAGGCTTGACGAGCGTTGGCTGTGATGGGCGGATTTCTGGGACCGTCCATCGTTGTGATCGTTAGATAATACCACTGTAGGTGTAGACAATGACTCTGAATGGATGAGAATTCTCTTCTGTGCAGCGTGGGGGCTATAAATTTATATACAAAGCTGCTTCGGTACGAGCCGTCCGGTAAGGTTTGGAATGCGGCGCATGGCAATGCACGTACCAGGTTCGATGTCTTTCTGCTCTACCGTCCAGCAGATGAGTACCTTCGAAAATAAATGAGGTAGGGTACACAGTGCAGTCTTTCCAGGTGCGGTCTGGAAAAGAGTTGGTAAAGATAAAGATATAATTATTCCAGAGCGGGTGGACCGCATGAGCCTCAATATCGCGAACTAAATAAATTTAGAAGCAAGGAAACTAGCAAATATAACCTAGGTAGTGCATGAGATGGGTATGCACGATCAGGCGGCAGGCGGATACATGGTGAATTAGTAGCGACAATAAATAATCGATAATCGTCCGAGAGAGAAAAAAACAAAGGAACAGCGGCTCTACTTTCTGGTTTTCTGCCGCTTTCTCGGCGGCTCCGAGGGACAATTCTCCTGTTCGTCGCAGTGAGCATGAGTATTCATAAATACAGTTAGAAAGAATGATCGCATACCTGTTCCTCAGGCGCGGGTCGAGATTTCCCTTTGCCCTTCTTCTTTCCTGACTTCTTATTGCCCTTCGATGGGCCAGCTTTCTTCTTTTTCGCCAGGATATTTGAGGACATAGGCAAGGCCGCTGACTCTTCAACCTTCCGGCGCTTTGTCGCCAGACGTTCCGACCTTCTACTTGGGCCTTTCTGCGAAAGACGAAGAGTAGACTCCGGGTGCGGAGCCGTGTCCTGACAAATATGAGAGATAGGTCGAACGAAAGTGAAGAGAGGAGGTACCTTGGATGCAGGGATTTCTTCCTCGGACTTCTGTGCACCTGTTATCCTTTTCATCCATTCCGGCGTAGGTGGCCACGGCGGACAGTACTCGTAGCCCCGGGGATGGCGTCCTTGGTCGCTGCCCCCGGTGCAGCTGGAGCCCGGAAACGCAGCCAGGGGAACAGGACTCTGGCTTGACCAGGGGAAGTTGTGTGGATGTGACCGCGAAAGTGAATTTTGGGGCTGACGGAGACATTGTGCTGATGTTGATTCCTGTGTGGTTCGTCTGACGGAGCGACTGGGGGTGTCGTGTTCTGGGAGCCACAATCCAGGAGAACGCTCTCTATATATACGCTCTCTGGAAACGCGCCTGTCTGCGAATGTTTGCGCCGCCATTGTTCATGTTAAATCAACGAACGTGCCGAAAAAATAAAGTTCAGGTGGCTCGGACGAACTGCACACGCGGTTACTTGGCGCTTCCGGGTGGCCTTGAACAAAGGAGGAGCCATCTTGAAGCCACAGCATTTTTTTTTTATGGAGTACCTACCTGCCAGCCATTGTTCGTAGAGGTAGATAAGGTCGTTGAATATTCATGCGAAGCCGCGCCGTGTCCTATCAAACAAGATAGCAGTGAGAGCTAGATCGAGAGGGGGAACAGGAACTCACTACTTCAGAGCTTGTGACTTCTTCCTTTCCCTTCATCCACTGGGGCGTAGGAGGCCATTTTGTATCATCCGCAGCACGTGCAGACGGGGGCATCTTTGAAGGGGGTGTTGACAGTGGCACCTCGGATGTGCACACGCAGTGATTCATTGGCTCTTTCCCGAAGCCCGGAAAGACAGCGGGATCGTCGCTGTCGTCAGAATCTATGTCCGAACCACGGTAGACGACATTCCAGTTTTCGTCGTCAAAGTCAATTGTCATCTGTGAGGTAAGAGGTGGCATTATTGAAGCGCCCAAGGTCGGGTATGTGGCCTGCTACTCACCTTAGCTATTGGCTCGATTGTGGCCTTTTCGTTGCAAACTCGTCAATTCCGATTTCGAGAAACTCGGCGGCCCGAGAGGACGCTGTCGCTTTCTTCGGGAGGAGGAAGGTCAGCTCGGCGTGGGCGATGCACCCGACGCCCTCTGCGCTGAAGAACCTGGTAGAGAAACTGGACTGCATCTGGTGAGGGACATCATTAATTCATTGGTGGTGGGATATGGGTATCAGATTAGCACAACGCACTCGCAGGGAGAGCTAAAATTGGACGAAATCTGGATAGGAGTGGCATGAGAGCCGATAGAGGGGGAGGGATACGAGGTTTGGGAGCAGAGATCTCCCGAGTAGCGAAATATATACCTTTTGAAAGACAAAGGTCGCTTGTGGCCACAGGAGGACGCTCAGAGTCCCCATGGTCTTTTTTGCCGTTTCGGCTTTTTTGATGTAATACAGTAAAGGCTCCTTTGGAGGAGATACAAACCTTCTTTCCGACAAGCGGCGCAGTGGCTGTGTCAGCGCCTGGTCCAGATTTGGTAAATGCGCCGCACTCCCCCAGGATTCCACGGACCCGAGGGCAGAGTTAGATAGTAGTAGCTCTAGCTTACGCGACTTGCACTCTCCTTGCATTCTCCTGACCTAAGACGAGGCTGAATTTCATTATCAAGGCGTGTAGACAGGCTGCTGTTGCTCAAGAGAAATGTTAGACATCGCTCCGCGATTACTATGAACACTATTAGAACATACCGTAGGAATAACCACGCAGAGAAAACAATTGAGAAATGTCGATGAAGAATAGTCCAAGTAGGTGGTGTCCCGTCGTCTGAGTTATCATAACGTTGATGCCGATGCGTCGAGGTATAGCAAATGGATACAACCGCAGCATCCATTTCCTAAAGCAATGATATGACTATGAATGTGATATCGGGGTGTTGATAAAGCCGTCATCAAGCAGACGTCGTGCAGCTGCAGTTCCCTCGCTGAGGAAACATGGCGCGAGGCGATCATCCTAGGGATATGGATCTGAGAGTCCCGAAAGAAGGGCATCCCACTTTTAATCTTCCTCGAACACAACCCTCGACTCCACGGCGGACCTCCTCGCCAGCACCTCTGATGAAGTCTCCCTCCTCAGCCCTTTCTTTGTGATCTCCCATTCGCTTATACACCAACCCCGTCTTCCTGGGGGAGAAGGATACCAAGAGTGAGGGGAACGGGGAAAGGGCGGTCTGGGTGCAGGTGCTGGTGCTGGAGAAAGAGAAGACGGAGGGCGTCGAGAAGAAGGCACTGATGCGGGTGGGTTCTTTGGGTCATACTTGAACCGTTGGATTTTCGAGCAAGGTGCACTGACTGGCGTGCCTGTCGTTGTGGGGAAGGGTAGGCCGTCGGTGAGGATTTAGCGAGCCAGAGATCGGATCGCGTTCAATCTCAAAGGTGTCGATGCGAGTTCTCGAAGAGCCAGGTTGGGATAAAAATGTTGCTAGATTCAGTCATGTCTCTTGGCAGTCTTCAAAGACCACAGGAAGAATTGAAACCTGAGGAAAGGCAACTAGAACTGTCGTGGCTCGAATCGAATTTAGCATACCTCTTCACACCTGAATCGTGCACCACCATTCACAGCACCGCACGTGGCCGACAAACGACATACGAAGGTCCTTTAGCTGCGCTCCACCTGTTGGTTGTGTCAACCCTGGCCCTTCAAATCACATGAAGGCTCCAAACGGCCGAAATTGACAAATGCCTAGATATCAGTACAATTTGATTGATTGCAGGAGGAAAGATGCGAGGGTGAGTATATACAAGTGCGAATTGGATTGACCTTGGACCGATAAAGGAGAAGGATTGTGAGATCGTGCTTGAGAGTTGAAGGAGAAATGCGACAATGCAGCGGTATGTGTGCGAGCGAGACGAAAGCAATGAGGACAAGCGCGAAGAGAAGAACAAAATTGCAGAAAAGAAGCGAAACTTGAAATTGATTCATGGTCATGGCGGAATTGCACAAATAAATAGTTGGAACTATGTGAGAGGATCCATGGACTCAATAGAATAAACAAATGTTGAGTGCGGAGTGTTGAAAGAGGAATGTGACATGAGAATGTGAATGTGTAGGTCGAGTGTACCGCAGAATGAGATTGCGAAGTCAGAAAGAGAAAATAAAATAAGGGGGAGCAATCGGAATGTAAAGGAGTAAAGGAGAGAAGGATGGAATAGGATGGAAGAATGTCCACGAGAGTATCAANTNCAAGCGTAATCGCTCGCCTGATCCCTAATCGTAGCATGCAGCTTGTCGGAATAGAACCGAGTAGTCGGTACTCGGACATTCCGCCCTCGATGAGTCGTCTCCCGACTCCTCGAGTACATTCTCGTTTATTTTCCTTAATGGACATTTACTTAGAATAGTATTTATTAGAATATTCTAGTTACTTTGTACGTAGGTATATAAGCCCTCTCGACGGGCGCTAAATGCCAATCGTGTCTTAACCACTTACCATCACCACTGCGNCAACAGGTTATGGGCCCCGCAGCCTAAACGACACACTTATCATCTTATTCGCCCTCTACTCCCACACGTTTATCTTATCTACGTAGTTTACGTACATCATCGTCAAAATGTCGGACGATTACACTAGCGGATCGTACCGAATGGAGTTACTGAAGGCAACCAATTGGATGCCGTGGAAGCGCCGTATGCTTGCGGTATTGGTTGACCTCGGACTGGACAGCTACATCGCGGAAGGTGCAGCACCACCAGGATCAGCAGACCCCAAAAGTCCCACCAATGCTGAGGCTGCAGCATTGAAGAAGTGGAAGGCCGGTGATGCAAAGGCGAGATGCCGAATTGAACTCGCGATCAGCGATTCAGAAATGGTTCACGTTATGGGAGCCGAGACGGCACGCCAAATGTGGGAACAACTTACCACGGTCAAAGAATCCAAGGGCCGACTCGGAGTGTTGGCCACCCGCCGAACACTATATCGGGCGACGGCGGAGGAAGGATTTGATATGGCAGAGCATATCGCGAAGCTACGCCAGCTGCAGGAAGAACTGCACACAATGGGTAGCAAGATCTTAGATGAGGATTTTGTCATGATCCTTATCACATCCCTTCCCGAGTCGTGGGATAATTACACTTCATCTTATCTTGGATCTAGTGGCAATAAGCCGGAGCTCAAATCTCAAGAGCTCGTGGCAATTTTATTGGAAGAATCCCGACGACGGAAGGAACGAGAAGTTGGAGGAATGTCACTCCAGGCCAAAGGAAAGGCCAGACCCAATATTGAATGTCATAATTGTCACAAGATGGGGCATTATGCAAAGGACTGTTGGGCAAAAGGGGGAGGACGCGAAGGAAAAGGTCCGAAGACTCGAAAGGGTCCGAACCGGGCCGGCTGGACAAATCAAGCCAAAGAGAAGGTCAATGATGACCTTAATGAGGTTTCGTACATGGCTATCTCCAATGCCAGCACAAAAGAAATCTCAAAATATGATTGGCTATTTGATTCAGGCACAACATCTCACATCTGCACGATGCGCGAAGCATTTATTGACTATCACCCGCTCAAGAACTCGTCTGTTCACGGTGTAGGTTCCTCAACAGCAGCACAGGGCCGTGGGACCGTATTAGTCAAATTTGCTGTAAATGGGAAAAACCTGAAGCATCGTTTACGTGATGTCCTTCATGTACCAGATTCCCCAAACTGTTTATTGTCCATGAGCGCACTCGATCGGAGTGGCGGACATGCAGAATTCAAGAATGGGAAATGTCTCCTAAGAGATAAAAAGGATAATCTCATTGGGATGGGACATTTGACCCATAATTTATACTTGCTCGAGGCACGAGCAGTATTGCATGAGCAAGAGCGAGCAAATCTCGCTACCTCGGCAAAGCTCTCTTGGGACCAATGGCACCGACGGTATGGCCACCTATCAATTTCGTCCCTACAGAAGCTCAGCCATGTACGCTACATTTCTATATNAAACACTGCATTTTACCAGTACGTGAGCATACGTCCTGAGTGGGATTGAGCAGTCNGCCACCAGAGGCCCACCTGCCGGGTGTGCCGGGGCTCCTGGATGGGGGCGGGAGCNNNCAACATGCACAAACAACGCAGGAAACAGTGCCCGAGCACTGCTCCTCGTCGTTTTGGGGGTTCCCGCCACCGTTTTCGACGGGGAAAAGGCGCCAACGATGAGGAAACATATTTCCTCGTCGTTGTGCACCATTTCCCCCGCCGTCGGGGGGGCGGGATNGGCTGGATTGGGNNGGGTGNGTTTGGATGACGCGGCCTATTTTTGGGGCCNGTAGCTATTTTTAGANCATNATGTAATTACNATGACACATCCNNTNTAATGCTCTNGCCANCGTCTGTCACGACGATCCGGCGAGCTCGGGGGCATCTCANAACACACGAAAAANTNNNNAAAAAATCATATTAAATTGAAATAAAATATATACATGGTGCGGGTGGCTCTACCTNNCATCGTAGCATGCAGCTAGCTCACANNAGCAGAAACGACGCGTTATGACGCGTCGTTTCTGCTCTCTGGGGGTACCCGGCCATCCTGTCGTGCACGGGCCACCTGCCGCCACGGCCAGCCGCCCTGCTCGTGTCGCCGCTTGCGTCGCCGCCCCGCTTGCATCGCCGCCCCGCTCGTGTTGCCGTGTCGTCCTCTCCGCCCCTCCTCCTCCTCCTCTCCTCCTCCTCGTCTCGGTCTCCTCGTCGGTCTCCTCTTCGGTCTCCTCCTCAGTCTTCTCCTCCTCAC